>VMDO01027448.1:0-25244 GCA_007922755.1 Pedetes capensis
AAAAAAAAAAAAGAAATGTACATCCATGTGCTAATATTCCGAGGTGGGCTTTGGGGCATCTCTGAGATGGGCCACATATGACCCTTTGTGTATAAACCGCATCCCTACTGCATTGTCTATGACTGTCTCAGTTTCTTTCAAATAGAGCAGGAGCTTAAAGACACTGACAAAGCAATCTGACTGCAGAATCCTTCTACAGTTTTCCATTCCTTCCTCCTGTTTTTTACAATTGTCCTGCCCACATCTAATTCAATAGACTTTTTTTTTTTTTTTTTTAAAAGCAAGTTGCTTCTATCCAGACTTTACAGTCTCAGTTTTAATGAAACAGCTCTGGCCTCTTTGCTGACTCTTTTCATCAATTTACATTGCATGTAATTAAGTAATGTAAGGATAACAACAAGTACAACTGCACAGAAAGGTGTGGGATGAAAGGTAACAGGCTTTCACAGGTGACTAACTCTCGAGGATGCGGCAGGAGTTGGAGGTGTCTGTGTGTTTTCCTTTGAAATGCAAAAGGCTGGTTACAGAGAGAGGTAGGATGGGTTGAGGTCTTGATACAGCCACTGTGCTAAGTACTTAGCAAACACATCTTAATCCTCCCAATAGCCATGAGCTGTGGGTTCCCATTTGGTGGAAGACAAGATTAGAAACAAGATCGATCCATACCAAGGGGGGTAACAGGTTTCATTTGATCTGCCAAGCCCTTTCTGGAGCGGCATTTAGAGCATTTGGAAATTGTACTAAAACCCAACAGGGGGAAATGCCTGGCCAATGAGGGAAATACACGAGGGGCACAGGAGGGGGCAATGGGAGCTTCCATCTGGATCTAGAACCTTGTGGAAAGACTCGGTGCCTTCAGCCTATGTCAGCTTTCAGCTAAGTGTTACAGGTCACACAATCAAGCAGCCAGAGAGCTGGAGCTGGCTGACCATTTCTGCCCTAAAAGAGCCTCAGCCCTGGGTTTCCATAGCTGAGTGGCCAGTGTACAGTAGGTGCTTCTTGGTGTCTGATGATAACAGGGCACTTGCCTTGCCTTGGTCCTCATGCCCTGTGGATTTCACCACTTAAGTGGATCTTAAATCAGTCGCTTAATCCTCATCATCACTGGCCTTGCAGAAGCACAAGGCCTTAAAACTCCTCCAGCCAGGACGCTGGTGAAAATGTCCCACTTGGGCCTTTCTGTCAGTTCTCCCTCTGCACAGCCAGGATGCTCCAGTGAAACTGAATCCCAGCTTCATGCCCTCCCCCCCGCCGCCTTTTTTTTGAGACAGCATCTCACGATGTAGCCCAGGTTGGCTTTAAACTCGCAATCCTCCTGCCTCAGCCTCCTGAGTGCTGGGATTACCGGCGTGTGCCATCACAACTGGCCCAGCTTCATTCTCTTTACCCTGCCCAGCAACGAGGCTCCCGTTAGCCTCCTTCCTGTGGACCAACCCATTAGGTGGGGCGGGCATGGCAACTGTGTGATTGCACTGGCTTTTCCTTCCTCCACCACTCAAGGACCCATCCCTTTTCTGCTCTGGTTTTCTCCCTCCCCTGCCTGCCAGGAAGACTCCCGCCCTGGTGTTTTGGGCTTTTGTGACACAGCACTGAGAGGAGGTGGGGATGAGGAGCATTTGTGGTCCACGTGCCCCTTCACAGTCCGTGAGAAATGCAAGTAAAACCCTGACTTCCTTTGCATTTGCTTCTCAGGTCCGGAACTAAGTGGCTTTGAGCCTGAATCCACCGACACCAGACCCCACAGGCGTCAGTGTTATAGGCATTTACGTCATTTTGACTCATTCCCTGGCTGACTAAACACCAACCCTGTGGGTCCCCAGACAAAGAGTGTGGGAGGAAGTGGGCAGGAGGCAGGGACTGTCAGCTACCTGGAGCAAGTAGCTCCCCAGTCCCCACTTGGGGCAGCTAAAGGAATCAGGGAGGACTGCGTCTCACGCTCCCCCGAGGGCCACTGCAGAGCTCGGAGGTGGGACAGTGGCTGTGGAGAGCTGGTGACTGACCTCCATGTTGGTTTCCTCATCTGTCAGCAGAGACGCTCACGTATGACCTATTCCTGCTTCCTGACATGGAAGCCGTCTCTCCCACGGCTGACCTGCAGGGTCTAATCAGTTAGGGGGTTGGGACAGGCCTGGGGTTCCTGGGTGTCCAGTGACATCTGGATCCTTTGGTGCCAATGGGCAGATGCCACAGGGCTCAGCAGGAGATGAAGGGGTCTAGGATGTCCCATGCCTCAGGTTATGGCGGAAATCTCATTTCCCCCATTTCTCCACCCAGTGCCCATTCTGTCATCCACCTTACATGTCATATAGGCGGGCGTGGGACAGACTAACACTGCAGGACACATGTGCCCTGCCACATTGGGGGAACAGGGCTTGTTGTGAGTTGCACATCTTGTTCAGAACGGCAGTCCTGGAGGGGGGCTGGGGCGCCTGATGGCCAGGCTCAGGGGTGCCTGGGTGGCACGAAGGTTAAAACCAAAACAAAATGAAGCCTCAGGAAACTTTCCCACACTGTCACTTGGTTTGTTCTTTGTCTCCCGTTATAAAGGGCGCAGCCATGGAAAAGCAGGGACAGCCTCAGATGACAACTGAGCTCACAGTGGCATCACAGAGCAGGGACCAGCCAGCCGCCTAGAAAGACTCATTTCACTCAGATGCACGGTCCCTTGGCTCAGGCATCTTTGCTCATTGTGCCTGGGATTTCAAGCTGGGGCCTGGCCTCAGTGTAGACGTCTTTATGATGCAGACCTAAATCCCATTTCCAATCTGCTCTCATAAAGCCCACTCAGAGAAACAAGCCAAAAGGAGTTGGCAGTGTCGGCCGGTGCTGTGACACTTATTATCACTGGGAAAAGAGACACATGGAGAAGAGGCTGTGAAGGGGCCCTGGGCCTCACACCAATGCCCTGTACCCAAATAGTCACAGCTTCCTCCAGTGGCCAAGGGAGCAGCTCCTCCTTCTTCCTGTACCCAAGATGTCCCTGTAAAACCCAAACCTTGGCTAATTTGCCATTCGATTGCCATTGTCACCTTTCCCCCTGAATGACAGCTGGGATCGTAAATCTCCCAGATCCATTAAAGCTTTTAGGCTCATAAATCTTTTGGCCCTTGCTCTTTCATCCTCCACAAGTGACACTCAGAGTGTCTGAAGGCTGATTTTTTCCCTTTTCTTTAATTCCCTAAGGGCTGCGGCTAGGATGGCTCAGTGATGAGCACTTCTATTCTGCCCATGCCTGAGGTTTCAGATCGAAGGTGGGAAAACCCCAGGGAGAAACTGGTCCTGATAGCCCTGGGGAGAAGTATCATCAGGCAGGCTCTGCGGTGAGGCAGGGCGCTCCGAGCTCCCCTCCTGGACCACTTGTCTTGGCACCTCTGAGATTTTCCCAGCATGCCCGGGAGGGCTGCCCCGTTTTGCCAGGCACTCACCCTCTGAAGTGGACAGGCAGCTTAGCACCAGTCCTGTTTGCTTCTCTGGGGATGGGCCAGCTCTCCCCCCACCCCCAGCTCACTCTTGGAAGGATTTGCAATTTGACTGTCACCATGGGAACTCCAAGTTTTGGTACATGAAGTGTGGTGGGGGGAGTCTTCCCTTTTGGAAAGTCTCCCGCAACTGCCTTGAAGGACACATGTGGCAGCTGCTGTCCCATGGAGATACCTGGCCTGGCGTGGTCCAGGGGACACGGAAGGAGGGAAGCCATTTGGCCTCATGTTGTTGCAGTGGGATCTGGGGACCAGCTCTCTCTGTGACCCCAGGCGCCTCTTCAGGCTTCATGGCCAAAACCGAGAGCCTGACCCGGCAGCCACTCGGCATCTGAATCCTGGGATTCGGCCTGGGGTCAGCCACCAGTGGACAGGCCCCTGGGTGCCCCTCCCTGATCGAGAGGTGGAGAAATGGTCCCTGTGGACCACACAACATCTGCCTGCCTGGCACAAGGACAGCCGGCAGCCTGTGTGCTTGTGAGCTGTGAGGCTCTTAGGAGCGACGGCTGCTCTGCTCTGCTCTGCGGCTCCCCAAACCCCCAGAAGTTATGGGAATTAGAGAGGAAGGGAGATATTTTCAGCAAACATTCTGCCAAGGAAAAGCAGATGGTGGAAATTTTTGCATACTAAAAACAAAAAAAACAACTTTTTTTTTTTAAATGTAAAGGAACGATAATAAGACCCTGGGGACCTTATAGACATTCTCAACGAGCCCTCCCCGGACCACCAGGCTGGCCTGGTGCAGATGCCAAGCTGGTCGCCCGGGGACATTTGAGGACTTTGCCCAGTTGCATCCAAGCATGGGGTGGCTGCCCCATCTGCAGGCATGGCTGCGCCGGGGCCTGAAATCCCACCGAGATGCCACCCAAGCCGGGGGCTCTGTTTTGGCGGCAGCAGGAGGGGGACTGTCAGGTGGTGAAGAGGTGCCAGCTCTGAGTCAGACCTGAGTTTGTATCCTGCCTCTGCCACTTCCCAGCTGTGTGACTTTGGGCCACTTTATTTACCTCTCTGTGCGCTCAGTGGGCTCATGGATGAAATGGAGGAATGACGCCGCCCACCCCGGTGGCTGTGTTAAGGGATAACAGGGGCCCTGTCTGGCACATGGTAGCTGCTGGACAGATGGGAGTGGTTTTATGTGGTGGGGGGCATTCTGGACTCATGGGTTGATCTTCCCCAGTGCAGGGCTGGCTTCTGGGGTCACCATGCTCAGTGCCCTGCCCACTTTCCAATGTTCGGCTTGGATCCCCAAGCTGTACTTCAGAGGAGGCAGGCAGCACTGGGCGCCTTCAGGGGCCATTCAGAGGCAGAGCTGGGATTTGAACCCAGGCCCCTCTAGGGGCAAGATGGTCACTCTCCCCCCTCACCCAGCATGCAGGGCATCCATGGTTCTGCCACCCCCTGATGGCTCTGCTCCTGCAGACTTCCTCCCCTCCAGGCAGCCAGTTCTGGCTCTGGCTCCCTACTGTGTCCTCGTGTCCTTTGGGTCTTTCCCTGCCAGGACCAGAGGCCCACATGGAGCGGGAAGAGACCCTAGTTCACACCCAGTATCTAGCTTGCCCTCTGCCTCTGCTTGGATGCATCTGGGCAATGTCCTCAATTCTCTGACCCTCAGTCTTTTCATCTGTAAAATGGAGACAAGAATAACTACTAATAAGATAAGGTCCAGCAGGACAAAAGCCTTTGCAAATTTCAAAAGCTATACAAGCCTGCAAATATTCTAAAAAAACAGAATCCAGTTCAGGAGCCCATTAAAACCGTGCCCCTACTCAACAGTCTCCTCTGCCCCAGGAAGGGAGGACGGAAGACCACCTCTTTCCTCTCCAGCTCAGCACCTGCACCTGGCATTCCTTTTCCCTCCAACGCCCGCCTGGACCTCCTCAGTCAGACAGAGCCTCTGAGGGCCAAGGCCTCGTCTCAACCTGCACCTGCTGCTTCCCTGAGCCCCCTCTGGGCTTCCGCAAAGCAGGCACTCAGCGACACCTGCTGACTGTGTGCCCAAAACTTTCCCCAGAGGAAATGGCGACCTATAGGGACAGCGAGGTCAGCAAGGGAGTGGGGTGCTGGTAGGTACAGAAGACCCCAGAACCCCAAGTGCCACCTCAGCCTCCACAGAGGAGTCGGCTGTTCCCCAGGTGGGTGCCTCTCGCAGCCGCTCTCTCGAAGGACACTCAAGGCGGATAGGTCCGGCCACAGGTGGCCTCAGCCTGGGCAGGGACAGGAGGAGGGTCTGTCAGAGGCCAGCTGCCATGGACAGGTGAGTGGGCCCTGGTGGAGAGCGTGCTATCCCGGGGCTACTCTCACAGGGTGAAGTGGGCAAGTCGCTCTTCCTTTGGCTTGGGAACAGCCCCCAGGGGCCCAGGCAGGCAGAAAGGCAGCCTGGGGCTCTGGGAGCCTCCTTCAGGGACCCGCCTCTTGGTGGCTAGAGGAGGCTCACAGCCTGCCTGTCCCTCCCCCCTGGGCACTGGAGTCAGGAGACCTGTGTTTCCAGTGCTTGGCAGCCTATGGTGACTTTCTTGTCTGTAGACAGGGACAGTCACAGGACCCCAGGGAGGGCCGGTGAGGCAGCCTGTGCTGTCAGGGTGAATGAAACCTAGGGAGGGCCCTCCCACCTCGGCCTCCACCCCTGGGGATGGCCCCCAGCAGGGGAGGGTCAGGGGGGCAGCACAGGGCAGGCCGGGAAGTCAGATGTGGGGAGTGGAGGGCTTCCTGTGTCTGCTTATTCATTCACCATCGATTTTAATTTTCTCTCTCCTTCAGGCTCACAGACAGACAGGAGGCACCAGCTAACGAAGACAAATCCGCAGATCAATAGAGATGTGGCTGCCCGTGTGGAAACCCTGCAGTTCCTGCCCTCAACTGAGGCGCTCTGGATGGAAGGAAGGGAACAGGTGGGAGCTAAGAACTGCTCCCTCCAGACAGACCACGATACACAGATGGGGGACAGCATTTGGGGAGAGGGGAGGTCAGGGAGCACTTCCTGGAAGAGGCATAATTTAAGGATGGGCGTGATTTAGGCAGATACAAAAGCTGGGGTGAGGGTCTGTCAGGCATCCTGGAGTGCCAGGAAAAGCAAAGGGCAGGTGGTTGGCTTGTTTGGGGCCAGGTCAGACCCCTGGCTCAGGGATTTAGGGGACAAAAGGTTAGTCTGGTATAGGTGTGTCCTGCTCTGTCAGGGGCCAGATTATTGCTTTAGGTTCCTGGCAGATATAAAATTCAGCGAGCGCAACCCTCCTGCTGGGAGGCAACATGCACCTTTGTTTCCTCCCGGACTTCAAATTGTCTGTCTGTCTGTCTGTCTGTCTATCTATCTATCTATCTATCTATCTATCTATCTATGGGCTGAGATTCATCTCAGTCGGTAGAGCGCCACTCTGCAGTCTCTGAGGTCCTGAGTTCGATTCCCAGCACCACAAAAATGGGAGAAGGACCTGGCAACCCACTCCCAAGGCAATCCCGAAACAATCAGCCATTGAAAACCCTATAAGGGTCGCTATGAGTCAGACACGACTTGATAGCACCTAATAACAACTATCTATCTATCTATCTATCTATCTATCTATCTATCTATCTATGGTATTGGGGGTTGAACCCAGGGTGTCCCACATAGTTTGCAAGTGCTCCACAGCTGGGATGCCCCCCCAGTCCATTTTTAAATTTTTCATCTTGAGACAGGATCTCACGAGGTTACACAGGCTGCCTCTGGCCTCGAATCTGTGATCCTCCTGCCTCTGCCTCCTGAGTTGCTGGAATTACGGACATGTGTCACTGCACTGAGTGGCAGCTCTTTCTTTTACTTCATCTCTTTGTGCCTCTTTCATGGTATTTTTTCTTTTGGGCGGGGCATGGTTTTGCTACATAGCCTGGGTTGACTTAGATGCCTCTTGAGGGCTGGGATTACAGGTGTCCACCACCACGCCCAGCTCCCATGTTGTTGTTGTTGTTAGGTGCCGTCGAGTCGGTACCCGACTCATAGCGACCCTCATAGGGTTTTCAATGGCTGACTGTTCCGGGATTGCCTTGGGAGTGGATTGCCAGGCCCTGCTCCCATTTTTGCGGTGCTGGGAATTGAACTCAGGACTTCAGAGACTGCAGCACAGCGCTCTACCCACTGAGCCAAATCCCAGCCCCCAGCTCCCATGGATGTCTTTAAAAATCTCCTTCTGCCCAGGCCCTACTTGTCTGCCTCTCTCCTGTGTGCCCAGTCTCCTTGGGGTTGTGTCTTGGTTCTTCTTTCTCAGTTTCTGTCTCTGGGCTCTGTTCGTCTCTAGGTCTCTGTTTCTGTCTTTCTCTCTCCAGGTCTCTTTGTCATAGTTCCCTAAGTCCAGGCTTTTATGGCCTCGGGGGCTTGTGCCTCAATTTTTCTGACCTGGCCAGGAACCTTAGCCCCTCCTCAGCCCCAGGGAGTCAGTGTTCAGAGCCCTGGTGTGGGGATGGGCCGCTTGCCTCACCTGGATCCAGAAGCTACCCTGGGGGTAACTGAGCCAGGGCCGGTCTATCCCCTTCCTGTGTGTGCCTTGGCTGTGCTCCTGGACTGGCAGTGGGAAGTCAGTGGGGACCCCTCTGCAAGGCGGCCTTGCTGTGATGGACAGGGGCCTTGGGAGGACCACTCAGTGAAGCCACCACCGATACCTCCCAGGATTGTGTTGGAGCCAGACAGGGCGGGAGGCCCAGATCCACTCACTTCGCCCAGGTCCCCAAAAGCTGCTAAGTCTGGAGTGGGCTGAATGAAGCTGTTGCTTCACCGGGTTAGACAGGTGAGTGGCTGGAGAGGGCTGAGCTACACTGCGTACACAGCCCAGTGCCAGCTGGCCCCTGTGTCAGCTGTGACTCAGCTCACCCGAGCCAGAGGCTGGCTTTCCTGCTTCGGCTCAGATGAGGGCAAGGCGCCCCAAGACCTCACCTTGCAGCTGGAATCAACCAATTGGCTGAGGCTGTCATCGGGTTTGGGCAAATTAGAGGCGACAGCCATGGCCCTAACCTCCACGGTGTGGCTAATGAGGGCCTTCTGCTCTGGGGAAATCAATCTCTATGCCAGTGAGGACATCCAGGAGAGGTGTGTGTAGGGGGGTGTTGGGAGGGGCCGCAAGGCTGGTAACGGGTGCTTTTCCCAGCTCATGACTTCGGTTCTGGTGGAGGCCCCTACCTTTGTGCCCACTGACCCGGGGTAAGTGTTTAGCTTAACCAGAGGCTCCAAAGGGCAGGACGAATCTGTATGGCTGGGTTTCCCCTTCAAAGCATGGCCACACAAGATAAGGCCAGGCCTGTCTCCCCAGACTTAGGGGAAGGATCGGTTTCCTGAATGCCACAGATATTTCTCTTCTCGTCCATGCTGAGACGATGGGACAAGTTATGTGACCTCTTTGCACCTTGCTGTCTGAACCTGTACATGGACAATGGCAGTCCATTGTCCCCATGACATCCTGGGTGTACAGAGCCCAGCATAGTTTGCAATGAGCCACCCTGGAGTCCATGGCATCTCTGTTGGAGCTCTTTTGACCTGGCCACTCAGTGCTGAGGCCCAAAGCCGCCATTTCCATCTGCACAAAATGAAAGCCATCAGCAGCCCAGGCAGCTGGGCCAGCAGAATGGTGGCCACAGAGAAGACTGGTGACTGGCTAGCGGCTGCTGTTTCCTCTGGTGAGCCCACAGTGGGCATGGGCACCTCAGCACACCCCCACGCCTCCTCCCCTGCCTCCAGCATCCAAGTCCCCACATGACAGGCCAGGGCCACAGACAAGAGTCTGATTATGACTGCTGTCTGTTTGCCCATTTTCTTGATGCAAACAGCCTTCTGCTACGAAGACGCAAGTCAATAGCTTTCAGGTGCCTTGCGGGACCCACATACCCTTCTCTGACGGTTCACAGATGGCCTCCCTGGCCCCGCCCTGAACGGTCCTTCTTGGCCTGTGTGTCTTTGTCTGTGAGTGTTTGGTGGCTTTTACTTTTCTCCCCCAACACTGGAGAATAAAGCCAGGACCTTGTACATGCTAGGCAAGTGTTCTACCACTGAGTTTTACCCCCAACCCCATTTTTATCTTTTTATTTTGAGACAGGCTGCCTCTGGCCTTGAACTTGTGATCTTCATGCCTCAGACTCGCGAGGCACTGGGATTAGAGGCATGCGCCATGGCGCCCAGCTGGCCTTTACTCTCTTTATATACATATAAAAATTCCCAAGTACCTCCAGCTCCCCAGGACTATGGAGCCCATGCAGGGAGCAAAATGAGCAGAGACAAGGAGGTGGTAATGAGACCCAAGAGGCCACCTTTAGGATGGGATCTGCTGGGAAGGCTCAGCAGGCTCAGAGGGACTCACGGAGCGTGTCTCACAAGCACCGTGTGAGGAGGGCGTTGGGGCAGGTATGCTCGGGCTCCAGGGGCGGCAAGTGCCCAGAACACAAGTGTGAGTGTGCGCATGTGCGTGTGTGTATAGGTGCGTGGAGGTGAGCCAATGGGGAGGCAGGGATGGGCTTTGCAGTCAAGGCAGCCTGTGTGGGCTGAGCGTTGCTCCACCACCTGCCCGGAGTTCCTCTGCTAAGCTCCATTCCCTTGGATTTGGCCTCTAACATAAGAAACTAGAGGAGGAGCGATCCTGCCCCAGCCCTACATCCAGACTACTCATGGGGAAGGCAGCACCCAGAGAGGAAGAACACCATCCCCGAGCCCCGTTAAGGCACACCTGACCGGCTTTTTTTTTTTTTTTTGCGGTCCTGGGGGTTGGGCCCAGGGCCTCATGCTTGCATGCTCTGCAAGTGCTGGACCACTGAGCTGCACCCTCAGCTCATTTTTTTACTTTTTGAGACATGGTCTTGCTAAGTTACGCAGACTGCCTCTGGTCTCGAACTTGTGATCCTCCTGCCTCTGCCTCCTGAGCTGCTGGGATTACAGGCGTCAGCCATCGTGCCCAGTTACTTGGCTGGCTCTTTTTGCAGGCTGGCTCTGGAAGCCCTGACTGGCCAGGCCGTGGAAGGGGTGGTGTGGGTCACCTTAAGCTCCCAGCAGGTGTGTAGCCACAGCGAGCAGGTGTCACGGATGAGGGTCAGACATAGGGACTCACCCATGTGACATGGCCAGGGGAGGTGGGCTGGGCCCAGGAAGTAGCTGGAACTGAGAGGCCTTCTCTCCCCCAGGAGTTGGCCTATTTTCCTGGCAGCAGGTGCCTCTGTTGGCCTGTCTTCTAGTCTCTTTTCTCATTGTTGTTGTTGTTAGGTGCCGTCAAGTCGGTATCTGACTCCTAGCGACCCTCAGAGGGTTTTCAATGGCTGACTGTTTCAGGATTGCCTTGGGAGTGGATTTCCAGGCCCTTCTCCCATTTTTGCAGTGCTGGGAATTGAACTCGGGACCTCAGAGACTGCAGCGCAGCGCTCTACCAACTGAGCTAAATCCCAGTTGTTCTCTTTCTCATAGGGGTGTGGAAATAAGAGTAAGTTCCCTTTCTCCTCCTCTTTTCCTCCTTTTACTTTTTTTCTATTTTTTTTTCTGTGGTATAGGGGGTTGAACCTAGGATACTCCACCTCTGGGCTGCACCCCAAGTCTATTTTAAACTTTTTTTTTTTTTTTGTGGTACTAGGAGTTGAACCCAGGGCCTCATGCTTGCATGCATTGCAAGTGCTGGACCACTGAGCTGCACACTCAGCCCATTTTTTAACTTTTTTTTTTGAGATAGAGTCTCGCTAAATTATGCAGACTACCTCTGGTCTTGAACTTGTGATCCTCCTGCCTCCACCTCCTGAGCCGCTGGGATTATAGGGATGCACCACTGTACCTGGCTTTTTTTTTTTTTCCTTGAGACAGGGTCTTGCTAAGTTGTGCAGGCTGCCTCTGGCTTCAAACTTGTGATCCTCCTGCCTCTACCTCCTGAGTTACTGGGATTACAGATGTACATCACCATGCCCAGCTCTCTCCTCTTCCTCACCCTCCTCCTTTCTCTCCTCCTCTCCTTTTTCTTTTTGTGGTGCTGGAGATGGAACCCAGGGCGTACTATACACTAGGCAAGGGTGCTGCCATGGAGCTATGCCCCTAGCTCTCGCTTTCTTCTTATAAACCTTGCAAAGGTGATGCTAAAAGAATGCCAGCGACAATAGGGATGGGCAGGGACTATGTCAAACTAGAGAATGCTTGTTGTTGTTGTTAAGTGCTGTCGAGTCGGTATCTGACTCATAGCGACCCTCATAGGGTTTTCAATGGCTGACTGTTTTGGGATTGCCTTGGGAGTGGATTGCCAGGCCCTTCTCCCATTTTTGTGGTGCTGGGAATTGAACTTGGGACCTCAGAGACTACAGTGCAGCGCTCTACCAACTGAGCTAAATCCCAGCCCAGAGAATGCTAGCCCTGTATAAAGTGGGAAGCTGCTTGTTAACCAGACCAATTTTTCCAGAGAAGAGTGGTATTGGCAGAACTGATGTTGAAAAAAAGCAGCCAGAACTCCATTTTCTGAAAAGTGAGAACTCTCTACCAGACAATGCATTTGAAGCAGTCAGCCAGATCAAGTCACTGCTCACCAGCTTGTGACCCATAGCACAGGCACATGTGTGGCCCTTCAAAGACGGGTGGCTTCCCATCTCCCAACATGGACACCCTCCTGCTCGGCTCTGCCTCCTGCTTCAGCCAGCGGGGCCCCCTGCACACAACACACACGCCCAGGCTGAGGAGAATTCTGGCTCTGGGGCCAGCCAATGTGACAAAAATGGCAGGCTCAAAGTCTACTGGGGAAATACTGGGGTGGGTAGAAAGTGACCTGGTGCTCCAAGGAGCTTCCAAAATGCTAATTTCTTAGGAACAGAGAAAGAAGGAAGGCGGCATAGCAACAGCTGGCTTTGGGCAGTGAGCAATCCTGTCTGAAAATAAAACATTTTACAATCCACAACCGAGGCTCATTAAGAATGAATGGATCTACTGGTATAAATAGCACGCTGCGTTAAGAAGTCAGGAAACAGCATATGCACTGGATGGAAAAACGGCTGCTGCGGAACTGCTTATTAGCTCAGTCGGCTGCCACTCTGCGCTGAGACAGAGGTCTCAGGTTCAAAGCCTGTGAGGTCTCAGGTTCAAAATCTGCACGGTCCACGTGGCTTTCCCAGTCTTGGGCCCCAGAATGTATCTCCCATTCCAGACTTGGTCCCAACATGAGGACATAACTCTGTATACATAGTAATAGCTTCTCCCAGTTTCTGATCTTTAGGATTCTTTAGGCTATAATATTCAGCCTCCACTTGAATGCTCCCAGTGACAGGGAGCTCACTACCCTGTCAGATACAAACTACTCAGTTGTTTGGCTGGATGGCTATTGATGGAGAGGCACAAATTTCCCCCTGCCCTGGCTCCATTTGGGGAAAAGCAGCCAGAGTCGGGTGTGCCATCTGTTATGTCTGATTGTGGCTGGATGCAAAAGGGGTGCTCTGAGCCAGGCATGGTGGGGCACACCTGTAATCCCAGCGGCTGGGGAGGCGGAGGCAGGAGGATCGCAAGTTCGAGACCAGAGGCAGTCTGCGTAACTTAGCGAGACCCTGTCTCAAAAAAGTAAAAAAAAAAAAAAAAAAAAAAAAGGGGCTGAGGGTGCAGCTCAGTGGTCCAGCACTTGCAGAGCATACAAGCGCAAGACCCTGGGTTCAACCTCCAGTACTGAAAAAAAAGGGGTGCTCTGAGCAGAAATGTGGGGCCAACTGCTTCCCCTCCTGAGTGTGGATGTAGGTCCTGAGAGTGTGGCCGGGGAGAGGGCAGGTGCAGAGACAGCAGGGCAGGCAGACTCGGCTGATGGGAACTGCTGAGCAGGCAGAGGGAGAGGAATGGAGCAGAGACAGGCAGAAGCAGCTGTGGCCACTCTGCTCTGTCACCAGGAGACCCCTCCTCGACAGCCTAGCGGCAAGCCTCCCATGTCAGCCAGCCTGGGTGGGCTCTGCTCTTACCAACCAAAACTCCTCTGACCCAGTGAGAAAAGGCAAAGCCAGTATGTAGGGTGACAGGGACGAGAGCTAAGTATGCGACACGCACGGGGAAGAGTGCGGGGCTGGGCTTCAGAAGCCTGGGGCCCGGGCCCTCGTAGCTGCAGCCCAGCAGCCTACGTGACCTTGGGCAGACTTCCCCTCCTCATCCATCAGCAAGAGTCAATTTCACCATCTGCAGCTGCCCCACAGGCCGCTCTAAGCATCAAATGAGATAATGACCGTGAGTCACAGGGTGCTCTGGCTGAGGCCAACACAGCACCAATCACTTGGCTTTTCCACGAGCCTGGGGAGGTGGACAGGTCAGCTGTGGGGTCACTTGGCAAGGGTGGCCCTCAGTAAACCTCTGCAGTGTGAGCTGAGCCAGCCTGCTCAGCCCAGACAGAACCCTGAAGCTTGCTTTCAATGGACTGCAACCAGGACCACAGTTTGTTGTTGTTGTTGTTAGGTGCCGTCAAGTCGGTATCCGACTCATAGCGACCCTCTGTACAACAGGGGAAACACTATTGTCAGTGCTTCTCTGCTGTTCATGGGGTTTTCAATGGCAGATTGATTTTTGGGAGGGGGTTGCCAGGTCCTTCTCCAAGCCTACAGCTTCTGGTGTTCCCAGATGGTCTCCCATACAGGTACTAACCAGGCCTGACCCTGCTTAGCTTCCGAGATCTGACGGGATCGGATGCCACAGGGCTACCGCTGCAGGCGGACCACAGTTTAGGAGTTTTAAAAAATTGCTTAAAATCTAATGAACCAGTGAAGTGGTTAAAAAAAATTCTTATTTTTCTTGTTGTTGTTGTTAGGTGGTGTCGAGTCAGGTCTGACTCACAGCGACCCTACGTATAACAGATGAAACACTCCCTGACACTGTGCCATGCCTGGTGCTATAGCAGTGCTTGTCTGCTATTCATAGAGCTTTCAATGGCTGGTTGTTTTCTGGGAGCGGGCTGCCAGGTCCTTCTTCCAAACCTACAGCACCTGGTGTTCCCAAGCAGTCTCCCATCCCAGTACTAACCAGGCCTGACCCTGCTTAGTTTCTGAGATCTGATGGGATCAGACACCACAGTGCTTTGGCTGCAGGTTTATTTTTCTTATAATTACCCAAATGGAACAAATCCAAAACCTTGAAGTACTTTTCTGGGACAGATGTTGACAGGAACCAGCGTATTCAAAGCTGCCTGGGAAGTAGTGCCTGGCTCAGGTGCAAGCAGGGGACTCCTGTGGAGGACTCTGGGGACAGAAGTGTGGCCTGGCCAATGGTAGAGAAGGGAAATGCGTTAGCCTCATGGCGTTAGGGAGCTCGAGGCAGCTGGAGCTACCTGTGCCCAAGCCAGCACCTTTTTGGTGTCTCTATTGTCTCCGGGGAGACGGAGGAGAGAGGGAATCAGGTATCTGTACCCTGTGAGTGGGGAGAAGAGGTAGGCAGCTTGAAGGAGGGGATGCCCCACGAGCCTCAGTCTCGGTTCCACTGTTCACACTTACTGTCTAGCAGGGGAGCAGACACCAGACCTCTTGAGTAGCTGGGACTAGGAGCATGCCACCATACCTGGATCATTGTTTTATTCTTTTTGTGTGTGTGTGTGGGGGAACTGAACCTATGGCCTCGTGTATACTTTGTAAGCACTCTACCACTGAGATACACCTCCAACCCATTTTCTATTTTTTATCTTGGGATAGGCTCTTGCTAATTTATGCAGGCTGCCTCTGGCCTCAAACCGGCGATCCTCCTGCCTTCGCTGTGAGTCGCTAGGATTATAGGTGTGTGCCACTGCACCTAGCTCATTGTTTTATTCTTAACATTTAGATCTTTAATGTGTTTCTGGACACACTTTGAAGGGGATGGAAATCTAATTATACTAGCTCCGGTTATTACATAAATCTGCTATTTTCCCATTAAATAGAAAAGCTACCTATGTTTAGCTTCTGCAAGTTCCTAGGTCTATTCTGTCTCTATTCCAGTCTACCTATTTATTTATTCTATAATAAATAAGCTAGTCTCTAACATCCTTGGGGCTGGGGTTTAGCTCAGTTGGTAGAGAGCTGCTCTGCACTCTTTGAGGCCTTGGGTTTGATCCCCAGCACCCCCAAAATGGGAGAAGGATGTGGCAGTCCACTCCTGAAGCAATCCCAAAACAATCAGCCACTGAAAACCCTAAATAGGGTAGCTATGAGTTGGACCTGACTCAGCAGCACCTAACAAAGACCTAACATCCTTATGAGGTTTGTTTTGTTTTGTTTTTTGAGACAGAGTCTTGCTGTGTAGCCCAGGTTGGCCTGGAATTCGCTACGTAGACCAGGCTGGCCTCAAAGTCTCATTGATCCTCCTGCCTCTGCCTCCCAAGTGCTGGAATTATAGCCATAGGGGACTTATGAACTTTTAAACTGAGATATAATTCACAGTCAAAAAAATTTACTCTTTGCAAGCATACAATAGTTTTTAGTAGAATCATAAAGTTGTGCAACCATCACCACTATCTAATCGCAGAATATTTTCATCACCCCTAAAGGAAACCCTGTACCTATTAGCAGTCACTCCCTGTTTCCCTCCATCTTCCTCAACCTAAGCAACCACAAATCTAATTTCTGTTTCTGTGGACTTGCTTGTTCTGGACATTTCATATAAATAGGATCATATAACATCAGGCCTTTAGACTCTGGCTTCCTTCACTTAGCATCATGTTTTCAGGGCTCATCTATGTTTCAGCATGTACCAATATCTCATTCCTATTCCAGGCTGAATAATATTCCATTGCTTTATTATATCACCTTTTGCTCATCCATTCATCAGCTGATGGCCATTTGAGTGGTTTTTACTTTTTTGGCCTTAAGGATCATGTGGCTGGGAACATTTGTATCTTTTTAAAGTGTAAAAAACTTATTCATTCCTTCCTAAAAATTCCACTGAGACTCTGACAGGAATGACAATGCACTTATAAAAGCGGGAGGATTGAGATTCTTATCTGCCTCTTCGTTCCAGGCTTATTTTTTGTCCTTTGATAAGTGTTATGGGCTGAATGCTTATGTCTCCCCCACCCCAATTCATGTTGAAGCTCTAAACCCCAGTGTGGTGATATTTGGAGATGGGGTCCCTAAGGAAGTAACTAGGGTTAAGTGAGGTCATAGGGTGGGGCCCTGATTCAACAGGATTAATGTCCTTATAAGAAGAGACACCGGAGAGCTCTCTTCCTCTCCCTCATCAAATGCACTAAGCAGCCTTCTGAACTGACCACACAAAAATCTGTTGTCACCCTGATCTTGGTCCTCTAGCTTCCAGAACTGGGAGAAAATATATTTTTATTGTTTAAGCCACCCAGTCTGTGGTATTTAGTTATAGGAACCCAAGCAGTTGCTAATATAGTAAGACTCTATGATTTTTGCCATGTTGGTCCTGTAATTTTCTTTGAACAGTCATTTCTAGGCACTTAATAATTTTTCTTGCAATTGCAAATGGGTTTTCCCAATTCCACTTCAAATTATCCAGCCACTAGCTCTGTTTTTTACTCTTTATTTTGAGACAGGGTCTTCCTAAGTTATGCAGGCTACCTCTGCCCTCAAGCTGGCGATCCTCCTGCCTCATCCTCCTGTTGTTGTTGTTAGGTGCCGTTGAGTCGGTATCTGACTCATAGTGACTCTGTGTACAAGAGGTGAAACATATTGCTACTGCTTCTCTGTTATTCATAGGCCTTTCAATGGCAGATTGTTTTTGGGGAGTGGGTCACCAGGTCCTTCTCCCATGCCTACAGCACCTGGTATTCCCAGGTGGTCTCCCATTCAAATACTAACCAGGCCCGACCCTGCTGAGCTTCTAAGATCTGGCGGGATTGGATGCCACAGTGGTATGGCTGCAGGCTCTCAGCCTCCTAAGTTGCTTTATATTATAGGCATGTGCCACCATGCCCAGCTGTTTTCTTAATATATTATCCTAACATCTGCAAAGAGAATTACTTTTCTCCTTTTCCAATATGGAAATAATATTTTCTTGCTTTATTATATTAAAACTATAAGAGCTGGGGGTGTAGTTCAGTGATAGAGCACTTGCCTACTATGTGCAAGACTCTGGGTTTGATCCCTAGCACCCAAAAAACTCAGCAAGTATAAAATACTGCTGAATAATGATGATAAGGTGGCATTCTTGATGTGTTTTAACTGAACATGGCTTTATTAGTTTATATATTGCTGTTGTTAGGTACTGATAAATCAGGTCTGACTCATACGGCCCCAAGTACAACTGAACAAAACACTATTCGATACTGCCAGGCACATGATAGTTTAATGTTTGAGCCCATTGTTGCAGTCACTGTGTTTCTTCTCATTTTGAGTCATGCTACCTCAGCAAAAGGAGGTCCCAGGGGCTTTACTCCATTTCCATTATTAAAGTCAATTCTACTTTGAGAAGGCAACTCTTTCCTAGTTGTCTCTTGAATGCCTCCTCACTTGGGGGGCTCATTTTCCAGCATTATAGTTGACAATGCTTCTCCGCTATTTACAGTGTTTTCAATGGCTAATTGTTTCAGGAGTGGGCTGCCAGGTCCTTCTCCCTAGTCTATCTTAGACTGGAAGCTCAGCTGAAACTTGTCCACCATGAGTGGCCTTGCTGGTATCTGAGACACTGGTGGCATAGCTTTCAGTGTCACAGCAACATGCAAGCCCCATTGGACAATAATCTAATAGATGTGTGGGGGCAGTAGTGTGTGTGTGTGTGTGTGTGTGTGTGTGTGTATTTTTTTTTTAAGTACTGGGGTATTGAACCTGTGGCCTTTCACATGCTAGGCAAATGCTCTATCAATGAGCTGCACCTCCAGCCTCCTTTTTTATGTTATTATTTTATTTTGAGACAGGGTCTTACTAAGTTGTGCAGGCTGCCTCTGGACTCAAACTTGTGATCCTCCTGCCTTAGCCTCTTGGAATTATAGATATGTGCCATGGTGCCCAGGAATATATTTGTTTTTATATATTTTTCTTCTTTGATAATTTGATTATATATATCTTCCTTTCACTCTCATATTACTTAAATTTTTTTTTTGTTGTTGTTATGTAGTACAGGCTGGCCTTGAACTCACTATGTAGCCCAGGCTGGCCTGAAACTCTTGATTCTCCTGCCTCAGCCTCCTGATTACAGGCCTGCCACGATACCTGGCTCTACTTAACCTTTTTATTTAGCAGAAACTTTTTGAACTCTTGGGAAGAAGACATTTCAAAGCAAGATAGAAAATCTTGAAATCCCAATACAAAAGAAAGATACTTGGCTTTACTCCTCCAAAAAAAGATTTTGAGCAGCAAAAGATACTATAACCAAGATTAGAGTTAAACTAACTGTAAAATTAAAAAGTGAAAACTATTTTCAACTAATTTAATACCATTTAATATCCCTGACATATAAGGAACACTTACCAGTCAAGTGAGCAATCTAATAAAAAATGAGCAATGGATTTGAACAAGTAATTTTTTATAAAGGAAATCTAAATAATTAATAAAAGTTTGGGTGTGGTGACAAACACCTGTAATCCCAACAACTTGGGATACAGAGGCAGGAGAATCAAAATTTCGAGGCCAGAGGTAGCCTGTGTGACTTAGTGAGACTGTCTCAAGATAAAAAATAAAGGAGGGGGGCAGAGGTGCAGCTCAGTGATAGAGTGTTTGCAAAGTATGTGCAAGGCCCTGGATTTGGTGCCCCCAGTACTGCAAAACAAACAAGCAAGCATAGGAAGAGATAGTCAAATGTGCATATTAAAACAATGAAATAGCACTTTCCATGCTGTACATTGGCCATGGGGCTGGGATTTAGCTCAGTTAGTAGAGTGCTGCTCTGTAGTCTCTGAGGTCCCCGGTTTGATTCCCGGCACTGCAAAAATGGGAGAAAGACTTGGCAATCCACTCCCAAGGCAATCCCGAAAACAATGAGCCATTGAAAACCCTATGAGGGTCACTTTGAGTTGGACACAACTCAAAGGCACCTAACAACAACATATTGGCCACAGTTATAAAGCTCAGTAATATTCACTGCCATCAAGGATACAGGTATGGTAAAAGAGCAGTTTCACTGGGGTGTGCACAAATTACTAGAACATCTTAAAAGTATAGTTTGGCAGCACATATTGAAATTAAAGCACACGGCCCCACTTTTGGAAACCTACCACAAAGATATAAAAGCTCTAGGCCATAAGGTTATATGTATAAAGACATTTCAGGATTGCTTGCAGTGGTAAAAAGCTAGAAACAATCTGAATGTCCATCAATAGGTGAATAATTAAATCACAACACGCTCTTCTGTAGGATTTTATGCAGCCACTAAAATGAGTGAAATAAAATCTGTATCTAGTGGCCTGGAGGGATGCCCATGACATTCTTTAAAAAATGACAACAGAAAACAGCAACAGAATCATGGGTATGAGCCTATTCATTCTATTGCTAAACAAAAGCAAAACAAAAAAATTAAACGCCTAGATTAAGGACACGTTTGTAGGCACCCTGAGAAAGGAGGATAGAATGATGGCAGGGAGAAGAGATTGCTAAATTTGCCCACTGTTGAATTATTTAACTTGTATTTTTATTTAATCAAAAATTAACAAAGAAAATTTAAATGAGGAAGCAAAGGAACCCACCTCAGAAACATTAATACTTTCACTCGATTACCCTGTAGATTGAAAAGTTCATGGCTTGTACCTATCGATTACCCTTCCTCTTCTGACAGAGCATGAGAAAGGAAAAGGAAATGGGGAGGAGACGGTGGGAGCCACAGATGCTGGAGTCTAAGGGCTGAGAGGCAGAGGGACGGGTGGGAGAGCCAGAGCGACAGAGCAGAGGCAGCTGGTGCTGGGATCAGCTCCATGTCAGTGAGAGGGGCTGCGGGGCAGGAGGAGGAGGCCGGGCCACCTCACGAGAGCATGTGGTTTTGACAGCCTCCAAGATTTCCTGGGCTGCCCAGCAGAGCCAGGACAAGGGGAGCCTGCAGACCTAATGAGAATGCCTCCGTAGCCTCCTTTCAAATCTGGAGCAGGTGGGCGTTTCATTCATTTGCTCATGTATCTAATAAGCATTTATTCTGTGCTGCCCTGCTAGGCAGGTTAGCTTAGGTTTTAACAGGCTAAATGGAGGAAAAAGGGGATTAAGACTGACTCCTGCTTCAGCCATGATGGACGATAAAGAATGTGAAAAGAATGCTGGGCATGGTGGCGAAGGCCTGTAATCCCAGCGACTTCGACTTGGGAGGCAGAGGCAGGAGGATCATGAGTTTGAGACCAGAGGTAGTCTGAGCAATTTAGTGAGACCTTGTCTCAAAATAAAAAAATGGGCTGGGGGTGTAGCTCAGTGGTATGGCATTTGCAAAGCATGCAAGCATGAGGCCCTGGGTTCAGCCCTCCAGTACAGCAAAAAAAAAAAAAAAAAAAAAAAAAAAAAAAAAAAAAAAAAAAAAAAAAAAAAAAAAAAAAAAAAAAAAAAAAAAGAAAAGAAAAGAAAAGAAAAGAAAAAGGCTGTGAAAAGAATACCACTAAAAAGCACATTATTCAAAGGACTCTGCACCCTAATTAAGATCAATAGCTGCCTAAATTGTTAACCTTTGAAATATCCACCCAGGAGCCCATTCTTTGTAAAACACTAGGAAGCCCACTGATCCATTTTAAAGAAAGACTCGGGTGTAGAGCCCTTACTCCCCTCCCCCAAAGACCCAAATTCTACTATAAAAATCGCATTTGACCTTAGATCTGTGCCATAGCTCTTTTCTATTGCCTGCCTTCACTTCTCGAAGGTGAACCATCTCTCACAATAAACCTTCTCGTAATTCCTCTCTTTAACTTCGGTGTCAGGTCTAAATTCTTTTAAACACCAAACACAAAGCCCGAGACTTGCCACCAGCTTCCCTTGGTAATACCCCTGTACTTTGTGCTAGGAATCTGGCCTGCCCAGGACAGATGTGGGTGGCCCTGTCCCCATGGTGCTTCCAGGGTGGTGAGGAGCCAGTACTTAAGTACCAGTCTCTTTCTTCCCATCTGAGCTCTGCCTGTGCTGAATATGGCATCGCCAGGCAGCCTCAGCCAGTGGGCTAGGACCTGGGAACCAGGATGGTGGGGCTTGGGTAGGGGTGGGGAGCCACTCTCAGAGCTGGAACCGCACTAATGGGGTGCCCTGCTGGCAGAGGACTGGACAGGCCAGTAATATGTGTGTGACAGACTCCCAGGGCTACCTGCTGAGGGTCATTGGTTCCCTGCAGCCCAGCAGCTACGAGGGGGCCAGTGTGAGGAGGGATAGGACCAAGATGGCAGCCCCTGGCAGCTGCGGGACTTCCCAGAGGCAGGCACCACGGAGTGCTACAGACCTCACCTCCAGGCCATGTGAACCTCCTCAAGGACACAGAGGGGGCTTGGAAGGGCCCCACCCCCAACCCAAGCTCAGGCCCACCAGCTTTCCAGACCGTCTGGTCCCCCACAGGTACCTGGGAGCCACTCCCTGTGCCCCGATGAGTGGGCAGGCTTGGGGCAGCCAGGGACTGACCTCAGCCAGAAAGCGCTCACCCTGGCTTCTGCACAGGCTGGCCAAAGAGGACACAGGAGCCACCTAGAAATGGGCCTGCAGCAGCCCTGCCCTGTCCACCTCCTGAGCCTGCTGTGAGACCAGGAAGCTTGAAAAGAACACCTTAAACCACGCAAGCCTCATGAGAGCTGCGGAGGGCCCTCCACAATGCCAGCTACTGTCACAGTGGGATGCACCCGCCTCCCTGCAGCCACCATAGACACCAAAGTCTCCGGCCACAAAGTCATCTTGCTCCTTAGAACCAGGTGAGCCCACAGCCCTCCCTTCCTGAGACACAAAACCAACATAGGGAAGAGGCATAGGCTTGCCTGGCAAAGATGCATTTTTAAAATTTTATTTTTTTTATTTATTTATTATTTATTTATTTATTTATTTATTTATTTAGTGGTACTGGGGGTTGAACCCAGGGCCTTGCGCCTGCATGCTCTGCAAGTGTTGGACCACTGAGCTGCATCCTCAGCCCAGTGTTTCACTTTTTGAGACAAGGTCTAAGTTACACAGACTGCCTCTGGTCTTGAACTTGTGACCCTCCTGCCTCTGCCTCCCAACCCACTGGGATTACAGGTGTGTACCACCGCGCCCAGCATGGAAAGATGCATTTTTATACCTTGCAAAAAATCTGTGGCCATCCCATTCCCGCAAAGAGCCACAATGCTGCTCACAGCCTCTCTGCCCCCAAATTAGTGCTTATTTGGGAAACTGCCCCAGAGGACCCTTTGGCTGCGTCTCTGCAAAGACTGAGCAATCCTCATTTTGGAGGGTGGAGCTACCTCCTTGCTCCAGTGCAGGTAGGGGTGAGAGGGCACAGGGAGGGATAGAGCATGGCATGAGCCCAGCACCCACACACTGCCTGGCTGTTTACCCGCCTGAACATCAGGGGCCGCTCCAGTAAGAAGGCAAAGGGGTCTTACCTCTCCCTCGAGCCCACGTGTAGACACGGCTAGCCTCAGTGCTTCGGGGCTCTGGCTCTGCAGGCTCCACGGGCAAAGGTCGGAAGTGGGGGTCATCAGCCCGGCCGGGGGTCTTCAGGGGCAAGATATACTTGGGGAGTCCTTTGTAGAACCAGGCCCCCGACCTCTTCCACACCTGGGGAGGGGAGACATCTGCTTAGACCATCGTGTGCCACCCAGGCTCACCCTTCCCCGCTTCCTGTCCTGACTTCTGGTGTCGAGGACAAGAGGGCTGAAAGCCAGGGCAGGGTGTAGGTGGGAATGCCATCTCTGCTCTCCCTGGTCAATGGGCGGGGGCAGCCCAGAACCAGTGGTAGTAAATCCCATGAATTCCCTTGCCTACTATGAAGACAACCCCATGTTCTCTCATTTCTCTCTTGAAAAGTGGGGATCTGGATGGAGCGCCACATTAACACTGTTGTTGTTGTTGTTATTAGATGCTGTCAAGTCAGTATCTGACTCATAGCAACTCTCATAGGGTTTTCAATGGCTGACTATTTCGGAAATGCCTTGGGAATGGATTGCCAGGTCCTTCTCCCATTTTTGCGGTGCTGGGATTTGAACTCGGAACCTCAGAAACAGCAGCACAGCACTCTACCAACTGAGCCAAATCTCAGCCCCAACGCTAGTGAGGAATGCTTATGGAAATAGTCACTGCTACCATCTCTGTTCCAGCCAACTCTTGGAATCCCAGAGACGGCCCGAGCCTTTCCTATTTCTGCTGGGGGATCTCTAGAGCCTGGCCGTCCATGTGCACAAGGTGCTGCAGAGCTCCTGATGGACCTGCCTGGGCCGGGCTCCCCACTGCCAGCTGCCCCCTCAACCCCCTGTACCTCCTCTACCTGGCCCAAAGTCAGGATCTACATGGGATGACCCGTCCAGCCACGAATAGCTGCAGGTGGCTCATCACTGCCTGTGAGTCCCTGAGCCTCCCTGGCACCATGCCCAGGCCCCAGCTGCTCAAGGAGAATGTCCCTGGTCCCTCAGTTGTTCCAAGTTCCCTCCCATGTAGCCTCCTTCTGGCTTGTGTTTGTCATTGTCCCTTGGGAGAGGAGCTCAGAAGTGGCCACAAAGCTCCAGGGTTAGTCTGGCCACCCAGGACATGGTCACTGGCTTCTCCTTGCTCTCCCTCATCTTGGTTTTGTTTTTCTTAGGACCTGGGTCCCCCAAGATCCCCTCCATCCCATACGGCCCCCCAGGGACTCTCAGAGCTGGAGGGGAGAGATGATGCTGGCTGGGTCCCATGAGGGTACAAAGTACCCCTCATCACTTCCCCTTGGGAAAGATCTGGGGCAGGGAGAAGTAAGCACAGACCACCCCTAAACTGGTGAGATGGGTGCCCCTGAAAGCTGGGCAGGTCCCCTGGAAGCTGAAAATGTCCATGTTTGTCCTGAATAGAAATGACAGGAAGAGAGATGCTCCAAAGCTGGGACATACAACCTCTTGGGGCTGAGGAGTCCCTCTGTACCTTGTCACTCTCAGCATGGTCACCCAGGCTCCCCTGCCCTGCTCAGTCCTAGAAGCAACAATGAATCAACACCAACTTCCACACGTGCTGGCTGTGTGGCTTTGGGTAAATTTCTCAACTTCTCTGAGCCTGAGTTTCCTCACTGGTGAAGTGTGAGAACAATGCTTACCCAACAGGGATGCTGGGAAAGTTGGAGTGTGTTCAGTACAGCGGTCAGCACCCAGACAGTGTGCAGTAGATGCTACCTGTTTACCTCCCACCTGACCCTTCCCCTAGAGGCTCTGGGCAGAGTGACAAAGGGCTTACAGATGAGTGGGGCCAGCACATCTCCGTATCTGGAAGCTCTTCGGGGAGGGCGTCTGCACAGAGGGCACCGAAAGGAGCTGAGTCTTGGCGAGCCTCAGATTAGAATTCAGAGCAGCAACTGAGATAAGGCCCTAAACCCTTAATGCCTACTTCAGGAAAAGCCAAGTGCCCCGTAATCTCTTTCCCTGTGAAGGAAATGCATTTGGGGTTTTGAGTATGGAGGGCTGGGAGTGTGGGGATAGCAGATGTCACCTTGTCAGAGAAAAGCAGGCCTTGGAGGTTCTGAGCAGACTTCCGAGTCTGAATCGCAGGTCTGTCACCCAGCCGCTCCGTGATCTGCACATCTCAACCTCCTCAACCCTGTTTTTCCACCAGTACGTGGGACGTAGCCTCAAGGGCTCAAGGGGCTCAAGGGGACATAGACTCAAGGGGCTGCTGCATGGATCAGACCTGAGAACGGATGTAAAGTCCCAAGGCTCTGCCTTGAGCATGGGGCAGCCCCCTGCAGGTGTGATGCCTATGGTCACCTCTGGTGCCCTCCTTCTCCTATTTGACAAACATGGGAAACTTTATCACTCA
>VMDO01027449.1:0-25163 GCA_007922755.1 Pedetes capensis
TTCCTTTTATGCTTTCTTAATTTACTTTAGCATGTCCCCAGAAATATATTAACTTCATGAGTTTTAAGGTTGTGTTATGTTGTTGTTAGGTAATATGTTTCTTATTTAGAATTTTCTTGTTATGCTCACATTTTTTAAATGAGGAATTTGGCATTAACTGAATTCTTCTGGTTATTTTCTGTGATACAGATAATATGTGACCTTTTTCTAAGCACAGCTAAAATTGGTGACCATGTTCCTTAAAACTCTTCTGAGGACCCCACTTAACAACAACAACAACAACAAAAATACCACAGAATTGTAGACATGCAAATAAATGTGCCCATGTCCCCTTATTTCCCATAGTAGCCCTTAAATCCTTCCTGGTCTAGGCTTTAGTTTTATAAAGATTTTCATAAAGTTGATTTATATTTAGGTAAGGTTTCACATGCTACTTTCTTGTTTCTGTGACAATTCTATCCAGATTTATTCACTGAAGCACCTCTTCCTATTAGTTCTCTTTGATTCTTATCAATTCCAGCTCTATGATGCCAAGAGTAAACAAAAACTGGCTGTTTTTAAATAATTTTTTGTGTGCTTTCAGAGAATTGGCTGATACCACCACTGTCACATTTTCTATTGGTTTCCCCATTTGTTTGCCCATTTTTTAAAAATAATGATTCTCTATCCTGAGCAGGCACGCTGCACATACAACAGTGGGCTTTATTTGAAAAAAAAAAAAAAGTAATCAACTTGCTGTTATAAGGCCCTTAGCCTTTGCATATGAATAATGAGTCAAAGGTCAAATCGCATAGGAAATGTCCCTCAACTTGACAGTGCCAATGGAACACATCTTTAACAAACTTATTCAACTGTTAAGAAAACACAAGGTTACCAGATGTGTATCTGTTTACCTTCATTTCTCAGCTATCCTCATGTCCTATGGGGGGAAAGAGGGGAATTCATATTAATGTTTTGGCTTCTATCAAAGTAGTGTCTGAAGAGACATTTTCTTTCCCTTCCATAAGAAAACTAAGACACATTTTAATTGAGAAAGAAATCCTGAGCTGAGCTGAGAGCATCAGGATCAAAAGAGTCTGGAGGTCATAGACATCAATGTTTTACTGTTTTAAAAACTTCCACCCAAATTGGAACTAGCCGGATCCATGCTTATAAACCTGGTTGACATGTATCCCCAGGGAAATGCAGTATCATGCTAAGGCATATTTACATCCAAAATATAAATAATGGATGCATCATCAAAGAATTAGGAAATGAAATTTATAGGGAAAACATTGGGCAATTTCATTACTAATTTGTTTAAAACACTATTTCAAACAGAAAATTAGCATCATAAAAAGCCAGATTATTATCCATGTGATAGAACATCAGGTAAATCCATGCTTTCTTTTAAATCTTTGCACAGTGTGTAAGTAATGAATTCAAAGTTCTCTCCATGGTTGAATCAGCCTTGTATCATTTCATGATAAAAGAACTATTTGGGTTCTGTGCAACTTTGTCCCATTTTTCACTTGTCTTTTTAAAAATTTACAACTTCAATTTATATTTGTCACTAAGAAAAGAATATTTGGATATGGCTAGGCCTCTAGAAGTTTGGTGTGACTTCCATTAAAGCTATTGCAAGGGTTTATCCTGGCATCTGGGGCTGGGGTGGAGGTAGCTCAGTTGGTAAAGTGCCACTCTGTATTCCCCAAGACCCTGAGTTCAATCCCCAGCACTGCAAAAATGGAAGAAGCAATTGTGAAACAATCATTAAAATCCCTATAAATAACTAAGTACATAGGGTGGCTATGAGTCAGCTCTGACTCTATAGCATCTAACGACAATATCCTGGCATCTTTGTCTTTCCCTTTGGGTTGACCAGTCAGACACTGGTGTCTAGATGACAGTGGTAATGATGAAATGGGACCCCTTCTGCCTACATTCTAGAGGCCTACTTTGCTTATTCTCCTTTAGTGACTGATAAGAAGAAAGACTGGAGAGTGAGAGTGATGTAGAGAAGATAGGAAAGTCTTGAGAAAACAAGGATGAATTTCCACTATGGCTGAAAAGGGAGTTTCATAAGCAGGAATTAAATTTTGGTTTAATTTACTACATTGATGTTTAAGAATGGGTCTTGGGGCAATGTATGTTCAATGAGCCAGATTCTTCTGATAGTGCCATTGCCTTGTAACAGAAAATTCCAAAAATCACATCAGGTTTAACACAGGGAACAAGATTTCAAAAAACATTAATACTTGAGTAGGGAGTACTTTAATTTACTTCTCTAAAATTTTGGGGATGCTATTATATACTTCTTCACCAGTAGGAGTTTTCAGTGAAAAGTTCAGTACACCTTTAGAAACCTCCGAGAGACAAGGGTCAACTCTTGTATAGTCTTCTATGTCCCTCAGAAAAATAACTTAATTGTAAAGGGGCAATTGGTCATTTGACTTAACTTACCCACTATTTGGTTAAAATACAATTAATTAAAGAAAGAAAGTTCCTTTCAGATACCATAAAACGAGAAAATTTTTACAGCAGTAATATTTTGATATATTGGTATTGAATACATGTTGATAACAATTTGGGAAAACAAAAGTTAGAATTGTTTTTCTTGGAGTAGAACTAGTACATAAAAATCATAGTTTCTCTTTTCCTCTGCCTACATATATCCATACTTTCTATATTTTATTTTACCTATTTTATTTACATGTAATTTCAAAATTACTGGTATATATATATATTTTTTATATATGTTGTTATTGTTGTTGTTGTTGTTGTTGTTGTTGTTGTTGTTAAGTGCTGTTGAATTGGGTCTGACTCATAATGATTCTATGTACAATAGGATGAAAGACTCCTTGACATTTTGCCATGCCTGGCATTATCTCGGTGCTTCTCTGCTACTCAAAGAATTTACAATGGGAGTGGGCTGCCTGGTCTTTCCCCAAGAGTATAGCACCCAGTATTCCCAGGAAGTCTCCCATCCAAGGATTAATCAGGTCCTGACCCCGCTTAATTTCTGAGATTAGGCGGGATAGTGTACCGCAGTGGTACAGCTGTGGGCATATGTATAGACAGGAAGCTAATATGTGTATTAGTCTCAGTACTGCTGACTTATATATAAGAAAGTATTTTTGTGCAGAAATACCACATATATTATATTGATAATTTATTTCAAAATGCTTCTATTTGTTGGTTTTCTTTTTCTTTTTCTTTTTTCTTTTCTTTCTTTCTTTCTTTTTTTTTTTTTTTTTTTTTTTTTTTTTTTTTTTTTTTTTTTTTTTTTTTTTTTTTTTTTTTTTTTTTTTTTTTTTTTTTTTTTTTTGTTGTTGTTGTTTGGAGTCAAGGTCTCACTATGTCACCTAGGCTGGCCTGGAACTTGCTATGTAAGCCAGGCTGGCCTTGAACTCACAATCGTCTTGCCTCAAGTTTCCAAGAGCTAAAATGACAGATATGTGCTACCATACAAACTGCTTTTTCATCTTTATATGTTAAGCCTTTGTCATATTTTTCATTTTAACAATTTATTGAATTAAAGTTTACTTTCTTCTTGTGATTATAAAGGTATCAAATTAAGGATAAAAATCCTCCTTCCAAATGATTTTAAATTATTTTCTAAAAAACTAATTTTGAAGAGGATATTCAATATTTACACATTTTATCTCACATTTTTACAGCAATTCCAACAAGAGACTTTTATAAAATAACTATGCTTTGTACCCACACACATCTGTCAGTTTGCTGCACAATGGGGGCCTGTGTGTTGCAATGAGGCTGAAAGCTATGCCACTGATATCCAAATACCAGCAGAGTTACACATAGTGGACAGGTTTCAGCTGAGCTTCCAGACTAAGACAGACTAGGGAGTAGAACCTGTTGACACACTCCCAAAATGACTAGCCATTAAAAATGCTATAGCAAAGAAACACTTTCACATATAGTGCTGGAAAATGAGCCCCCCAGGTTGGAAGGCACTCAAAAGACTACAGGGGAAGAGTTGCTTCCTCAAAGTAGAGTCTACCTTGATGACAGAAAGGGTGTAAAGCCCCAGGGACCTCCATTTTCTGATGTGGCATGACTCAAAATAAGGAGAAGAAACTGTAAACATCTATTAATAATTGGAATACGGAATGTATGTAGTATGAATCTAGGAAAATTAGAAATCAGTAAAAGAGAAATGGAGCACATAAACATTGACATTCTAGACATCAGTGAGCCAAAATGGACTGGCATGGGCCACTTTGAGTCAGATAATCATATGGTCTACTATGCTGGGAATGACAAACTAAAGAGAAATGGGGTTGCACTCATCATCAAAAAAAAAAAAAAACTCAAGATCTCTCCTGAAATACAATGTTGTTAGTGATAGAATAATATCCATACATCTACAAGGAAGGCCAGTTAATATGACGATTATTCAAATTTATGCACCCACCACTAAAGCCCCAAATGATAATAGAAAAGATTTCTAGCAGCTTCTGCAATCTGAAATAGGTCAAACATGCAATCAGGACATAATGATAATTACTGGTGACTGTAATGCAAAGGTTGGAAACAAACAATAAGACTCAGTAGTTGGGAAACATGGTCTTGGTAATACCAAGGAAGCTGGAGAATGCATAATAGAATTTTGTCAAACCAATGTCCTTTTGATGGTAAACACCATTTTTCATCAACATAAATGGAGACTATACACATGAACTTCACCAGATGGAACATATAGGAATCAAATTGACTACATATCTGGAAAGAGACAATGGGAAAGCTCTATATCAAATGTCAAAACAAGACCACGTGCTGATTTTGGATCAGACCACCAACTTCTCATATGCAAATTCAAACTGAAGCTGAAGAAAAATAGAACAAATATACAAGAGCCAAGATATGACCTTGAATATATCACACCTGAGTTCAGAGACCACCTCAAGAATAGGCTTAATGCACTAGACACAAATGATAGGAGACCAGAAGGGTTGTGATGTAAAAGACATCATTCAAGACGGAAGCAAAAAGTTATTAAAAAGACAAGAAAAAAAGAAAAGACCAAATTACATATCAAAAGAGAGGCTGAAACTTGCTCTTGATCATTGAGCAGCTAAAATAAAAGGAAGACATAATGAAGTTAAGGAACTAAACAGAAGATTTCAAAAGGCAGCTGGAGAAGACAAAAGCAAATATTATAATGACATGTGCAAAGAGCTGGAGGCAGAAAACCAAAAGGGAAGAACATACTCTGTGTTTCTCAAGCTTAAGGAAGTGAAGAAGAAATTCAAGACTCAAGTACAATTGTGAATGATTCTACAGGGAAAATATCAAATGATGCAGGAAATATCAAAGGAAAATGGAAGGAATACACAGAGTCATTATACAAAAAATTGGTAGGTGACCAACCATTTCAAGAGATTGCAGAGGAACCAATGGTATTGAAGGATGAAGTGGAAGCTGTCTCGAAAGAACTAGCAAAACATAAGGCTCCAGGAATTGATAGGATACCAATAGAGATGTTTCAACAAACAGATGCAGCACTTGAAGTGTTAACATATTTATGCCAACAAATTTGGAAAACAGCTACCTGGCCAACTGAGTGGAAGAGATCCATATTTGTGCCTATTCACAAAAAAGGGGATCCAACCTAATGTGGAAACTATCAGACAATATCATCAATATCACACACAAGTAAATTTTTTTAAAGATCATTCAACAGTGACTGCCATAGTATATACACAGGGAATTACCGGAAAATCAAGTGGGATTCAGAAAAGGGCAGGGGACCAGGGAAATCATTAATGATGTCAGGTGGATATTAGCTGAAAGCAGAGAATATCAGAAAGATGTCTATCTATGTTTTATTGACTATGCAAAGGCATTTGACTGTGTGGATCATAATAAATTATGGATAACACTTTGGAAAATGGGAATACCAGAGCACCTAATTGTACTCATGAGAAATCTGTACATGAATGAAGAAGCAGTTGTCTGAAGAGAACAAGGAAACTGCCTCATTTAAAGTCAAGAAAGGTGTGTGTCAGGGCTGTATCCTTTCACAATATTTCTTCAATTTATATACTGAGCAAATAATCCAAGAAGCTGGACTTTATGAGGAAGAATGCAGCATCAGGATTGGAGGAAGACTCATTAACAACCTGGGTTATGCAGATTATACAACTCTGCTTGCTGAAGGTGAAGAGGATTTAAAACATTTACTGATGAAGATCAAAGATCATAGCCTTCAATATGGGTTGTGACTAAACATCAACAAAACAAAAATCCTTACTACTGGGTCAGTATGCCATTTCATGATAAATGAAGAAAAGATTGAGGTTGTCCAAGATTTTGATTTGCTTGGCTCTATAATCAACACCCATGGAAGCAGCAGTCAGGATCAAAAGACACATTGCTTTATGAAAAAGCTGTGGCAAAAGATCTCTTTACAGTATTGAAAAGTGCAGATGTCACATTGAAGACAAAGGTGCGTCTGACTCATGCCATGGTATTTTCAGTCCCATCATATGGTTGTGAAAGCTGGACATTGAATAAGGGAGACAGGAAAAGAATTGAAGCTTTTGAATTATGGTGCTGGAGACATCTATTGAATATACCATGGACTGCCAAAAGAACCAATAGATCTGTCCCAGAAGAAGTGCAATCAGAGTGCTCCTTGAAAGCAAGAATGGCTAGACTGCATCTTACATATTTTAGTCATGTAGTCAGGAGATATCAATCCCTTAGATAAGGACATCATGTTTGGGAGAGTCGCAGGTCAACAACAACAACAACAAAAAAAGGAAAACCCCACCAGATGGATTTACACAGTGTCTGCAACAATGGGCTTAAATATAAATAAGATCATGTGCCTGGCACAGAATTGAGAAGTGTTTCAATCTGTTGTACATGGGGTTGCTATGAGTAGGACTGGACTAGACGGCACCTAACAACAACAACGCTTTGTAACTTACCTTTTCTAATTTAAATTTTGTCTCCTGTGAAATTGGGTCAAACATCTTTATCTCATGGAATTTTGTTAGAAGCTATGGTTAAGAAGAATAGATCATTATTTTATATCTAACTTGATGGTCGTCTTACAGCCGATTCAGTGGCTTTGAAGGAATAGAATTTGGTATAGATGCAATTTATTCTTGGTAGGATAAAGTTAAGATATTATGGTAACATAGCAATAAAATGGGGATCCTTTGGACATGTTATTGCCTTGTTACCTTGATACTCTCTCTCCTCTCTTCTTTGGCTAAACCTGTCTTATCCCTCAGGTTTGGCTCAGGCATCCCCTCATCTGGGAAGCATGCTGTACTGAAACAAACTCTATTAAATAAGGTTTCTGCATTAGCGCAGTATAAAGCCATCACAGTATTGCTGATGCGTGTCTTCACAATTGTTTTTGCTGTTGTTAGGTGCTGCCAAGTTGGTCCTACTCATAGCTACCCTATATACGACAGAATGAAAACAGTCCCTGATTCTTTTTCCAGGTGTATGATCTTTTTTTATGTTTAAGGCCATTGTTGCAGCCACTGTATAAATCGATCTAGTTGAGGATCTTCTTTTTTTTTTCATGGACCTGTCACTCTCCCAAATATGATGTCCTTCTCCAGGGATTGGTCCCTCGTGACTACATGTACAAAATACATCAGATGCTGTCTAGCCATCCTAGCTTCTAAGGAGCACTCTGGTTGCACTTCTAGGACAGATCTGTTGGCATTTTGGTAGTTCATAGTTTTTCAACATTCACCTTCAGCACCATAATTCAATTTTTCTTCTGTCTCCCTTATTCAATGTCCAGCTTTCACAGCCACATGATGAGACTGAAAATACCATGGCATGGGTCAGGCGCACCTTCACTTTCAATTTGACATCTTTACTTTGCAGCACTTTAAGGAGGTCTTTTGCAAAAGCTTTTCCTAGTATAATGTGTCTTTTGATTTTTTGACTGCTGCTTCCACGGGTGTTGATTGTAGAACCAAGAAAAGTAAATTCTTAGACAACTTCAAACTTTTCTCCATTTATCATGAAGCTGTGTACCAACCCAGTTGTAAGCATTTCTGTTTGCTTGATGTTAAAACTCAATCCAGACTGAAGGCTATGTTCTTGGATCTTCATCAGTAAATATTTCAAATCCTCCTCATTTTCAGCAGAGTTGTGTCATCTGCATAACACAGATTGTTAATGAGTCTTCCACCAATCTTGATGCAACATTCTTCTTCATAAAGTCCAGTTTCTCAGATTATTTGCTGAGCATACACTTTGAATAGGTATGGTGAAAGGATACAGCCCTGACACATACCTTTCTTGACTTTAAACCAGGCAGTGTTTCCTTGTTCTGTTCGAATGACTGCGTCCTGGTCCATGTATAGATTCCTCATGAGTATAATTAAGTGCTCTGGTTTGACTGCACAATGTTATGTTTACCTGTCTCTCCTCAATTAGAATTTGAGCTCCATTTTTACATTGAAGGATTTCCAGTTTTATTACTGAAATGGTGTACCTTAACGATGGACTATTTAGATTTCTGTCATTATAAATAATCCATGAGCTACTGCTATGTCGGGCTGGGATTTGGCTCAGTTGGTAGAGCACTGTGCTGCAGTCTCTGAGGTCCCGAGTTCGATTCCTAGTACCACAAAAATGGGAGAAGGACCTGGCAATCCACTCCCAAGGCAATCCCGAAACAGTCAACCATTGAAAACCCTATGAGGGTCTCTATGAGTCGGATACCGACTTGATGGCACCTAACAACAACAACAACAACTGCTATGTCAGGTACTTTATCAGGCTTGCTATACCTGTTAAATCTGAAGCACCTCCTGAATCCCTTTGCTGTTAGTGAAGAAGTGAAATGTAGCTGTGCATAACAAGGGCAAAGTAATCATGGCATTGACCTAGAAGTAAGCAGACCAGCCTCAGGTTTGTGAAATCGCTTTGAATAAATTTTGGAAATTCCCAAGCAATCAAAACATATACATACTTGAAATAAGCTACAAGTGTCCCCCCTACCCCCACTTCCACCAAGGGTGCACATTTTCATTCTCTTTCTCTCTCAAAATAAACCTATTTTTTTCTTCCACAGTAGAATTATGTCTTCCAGAAAAGACCTACCCACTCCCAAAAACCAATCTGCCATTGAAAACCCTATGAACAGCAGAGAAGCACTGACAGTAGTTTCCCCTGTTGTATGTAGGGTCCTCTGAGTCAGATACCGACTTGACGGTACCTAACAAGAACAACAACAACAACAGAGAAAGCCTAAACATGAAAGAATGCAGGGTAAATGCAGGATGAAAAATAAAACTGTTCTCTAAAAATAACATGATGTGAGATTTCTGCCAGAAGAAAACACAAAAAACAAGAAATAAATATCTCTGTAAAATGCTTACCAAGCTGAAAGTTGAAGTGTTCATTTTTGTCCCCATTATTGGTAAATGTTGGTGGAATACAGAGTAATACATTTGCTTTTTTTAATTATGCAACTATTATATCACTTTTGGTTACACTTTTATCAACTTACGAGGTCTATGGAAACTTTTGACTAATATGTAGTAAAATTCATATGCCTATTTTAAAATATATTTTATGAATATAATAATGAAGGCATGAATAATATGCTGGTTAAGATTTTTTAAATGATTCCTCTGATAGATTTTATTGTCTGTCAAGCTTTCTGGACTGTTTCTGATTGCAAGGAATAAATTATATGAATAAATAAAGACTGAGAAGTACAATTTCTCAGGTCCACAGAATAATCATATTATGACAGGCATACTCTACAAAATTTAGAAAGTTCAGAAAAATATAATGAAGAAAAATAAGCTCATATCTATTCACCAAAAGGAAAATATTGTTAATATTTTTATATTAAAATTATTATTTTCTTTACAAAAATTTTATTTCATAATATTTTTCATTGCTACATTCTGAATACTCAAAAACACATTATATTACTGAGTTATATTCTTTTCAATTATACAAAGCCAAAACATTAATTATGCTTAACAGAAATTAGAGGGTGCACAAAAATTATAAAATTTTTTTCTTTCCCCATTTAGTATCAGAATATATTTGGATATTGTTCCATGTTTTCCTTTTCTTTTCTTTTTCTAGTGCTGCTCAACACAAAACATAAGCAGGCCTACAGGATCTTAGAGCAAGATGGTATCATAGGACACACTGGAAAAACTAGCAACTAGCCTGTGTGACATCCAGCACTGACTGCCAGCTCTAGTAGTATGAAAGATTACTCAAAGAAATCACCATTTGATAAAGTTCCACAAAGAATTCAGAAATTCCTGGATGATGATCATTCTGAAGGCATCAAATGTTCATCCACAAGCAGCTAGGTGCTATCGTGCACAACTGTAATCCCAGAATCTTGGGAGGCTATGCAGGAGGATTGCAAGTTCAAGGCTAGAGGCAGCCTGCACAACTTGGCACGACCTTGCCACAAAATAAACATAAAAAGAGGCTGGAAATGTGGTTCAGTGGTAGAGTGCTTGCCTAGCATGTTCGAAGCCCTCTGTCAGCACAGTTTAGCATTAAATGTATTATTATTGGATGTACATATGATGACATCCTCTCTTTGCTGATGGATCTCTATGTGAACTGCAGAGCACAATCACAACTTAAACAAGTCTTCTCCAGCATTTACCTTTTCTTTGGCCTTTTCACATCTCCTGTACACATACATAAAGCCTCACATTTAGACAGGGATACATGGATAGCTTGGGCTCTTTTCATTCTCTTTGAAGCAGGCAATATAGACTTCCACACCAGTAGAGATATTTGGGAAGTAATAAATTGAGTTCTGCTTTATTGGTCTCATTTCTTCAATTACTTTGTCAAATTCCTGGATGCCAATCTTTGCCCCTACCTAAATTTCCAACTTCAGGCTCTTTTAATTTTGACCTTCTTTGTTCATTTGCCACTGTGATCAATAAAGGTTTTTCATGTTCTGCTCAAAATTACGCCTGCTCCCTTTAGTAATGCTTTAGTTTCCGTCCTTCTCTGCCCCGGTGAGGTGCACTTTGGTATACCTAACAGTGCTAACTTGAGTAGTGAGGCAAATGGGAAGAGTCCTATGCAAAAAATATGCCACAGAATCTCATTTCTATACATAGAATTTAGTAGATTTTCTTAAATAAATTATTCTAAACTTGTTCTATGCTTTTTGTCAATATCCAGAGTCCTGAAATAATTATTTATGGCTAGTTTTTAATTATTATTTTTGCTTGATGAAGAGAATATATGCTGAGTTCTTTATCATTCTAAAAGTTTTGTCTTTGGTTCACTTTTATGAGACCCCCTTTGGTGCTTGATCAGAAGCTCTGCTCGCTTCAGTAACTGTCAAGATTCAAGGTATCTAAGAACATGTTCACCACATCTTCTGAAACAGCATTTACTGAGAGAACTCAAGAAAATAGGAACAGTAATAAGTACAGATCCCCTATTACTCATTGCATTATGGAGCAATACATATGACAGCTGGATAGAAGACCCCAGGGGAGGAACCCCAGATATTTTTTCAGACTGCTGCTTCTGTTTATTCATCTTTTTCTATAAAGATAGTTCCTTTAAAGTAGGTGCTAGAATACTCAATTAATGATAATGAACATTTTTAGATCTACATGAACAATAGTATATTGAGTTGAAAAGAGTTTTACTAGTTTATACTTCCCATCAGCAAATCATGGAAGCATTTATTCCTATAGATACAAATCAGTTGAGATAGATACAAAGGGAAGGGGGTATGACACATCAGATAGGTACAAAATGGTAACTTTTAAGTTTATATTCCATTGATTTGTGTTAAGGTTTGAATATCTGAATAGATTTCACAAATTGTATTTGTCCTCCATAATTATGACACTGGACTTTTGTCAATTTTATAATATTTTTGCTATCATCCTAGATAAATGCATAATACATTTCTTGCTTTGTAAATTTCCATATTTTAAAAATTTAAGAGTTAATAATACCAAACTACTTACATTATATGTTAATCATTATGTTATTAAAATATATCTTATCATGTAGGAAAACAAGGATATAGTAACATTAAAGTACTTAAAGTATTTTACTTCACTTTATTTGAATTAATTGAAGTACTAATCACTAAATAGTAATCAGTTGCTCTCTCTCCCACTCCCAGGACTTGTAGGGCTGGTCCCAGGGCTTCATCCATATTTTGCAAGCACTCTATATTGAGCCCCAGTCCTTTTTTATTTTGTTTTTTGACACAGGGTCTTGCTGAGTTGTGCAGGCTGCCTCTGTCCTCAAACCTGCAATCCTCCTGCCTTAGCTTCCCTAGACACTGAGGTTACATGCATGCACCACCAAGCCTGGATTGAGTTGCTCCCTTTATGAACATAGTCAAATAAGAGAAATGGACAGATAAAGTATATATTTTACTATATGGTAATTAGATTCTTGAAGAGATTAATTTATACCAGAGGTTGTGATATGTCCCCCAAATATCTTTAAAATTTTTTATGTTGCTTCTCCAGCCACAAAATCATAGCATTTTTACTCTACCATGAGCTTGTGGTATGGAATGATGCATATTTATAAATATTATTTTAGAAATTAATCAATAATTTTCAATTACATCTAAATTTAAAGGGTACAAAAATATTTTCTGTTAGTATTTTAATATCAACCTGTTCCACTGTCTTGGGTGACAGAGAGGCTTTTTACACATATGCCACTAACCTATGACTGTTCCATCTTTTTTATTTTCTGCAAATACTCCTTTTTTGGTGTCTGTAAATAGGTACTGTGCACTTCTACAATAAATACATCACATATAATTTATATACCTAGTTTTTTTCCAGTATGCTTAGTCATATAATTTACATGCTTTGCAGTATTTTCTACAAATGTTATTTTTCTTGAAGTCTAACATGGACATCTGTTTCCCCCTAGAATCAGGAGGCCAAGTAAGTCTTTGGCTGGGCATTCATCACCCCTACTGACTTCAGAGAGAACATTTAAAACTCATCCAAAACCAGAATTTAGCTCATAAAAATAAAGCAGCTAAGAAGGTTTAGAGTCTTTAGACATTTTCATATGTGTCCATTTTATTTTTTTAGCTGTTAAATAGAATAAATATTGAAAGGTATTTATAGCTGCAAAAGTATGCTAATAATGATTATATTTTAAATTAAAATTAATTTTTTTGCTTCAGTAGCATTTCTAATCAAAGATCTCCTTACCTTCAAGTCATATTATATATTTAGTTTTTAAAAATATCTAACCTCTTTTAGATGGAGTGGAAAGATGAATATAATAACTTGAGTTTTGCTTCCTTGATTATTTAGGCTTTTGGAAACAAAAATCTTTCTTATAAGCTTACCATCCTCCTTTTTTACTTTTATTTTATTTAGAAATTATATAGATAAATTTCTTATGTTTACAGTTTGATAAGTTTGATAAGTCCTTGGGGTATAATTATTTGATTGGTTATATTTATTTGAATATCAGTTATTTGCTTTTTTCTTCCTTCTCTTTCATTTACCTTCCACTATCCCTCCTTTCTTTACTCTGAGCTTCTAAGCATATTTTCCTGTATTTAAGTCCTTAATTTGATACCATCATCCACAGGAATTACGACATTTTGAATAATACATTTCTTAGCTGAAACAGCTTCACAGACAGGAAAAGTAAATAAAAGATTTTGTGTGCTTTTGTTCGCCATCCATATGTTGGGTAGCAGTTCTGATGTTACAAACAGGTTGCATTCCAGTTATCTGCTCATAAGGCAGCAATCTGAAGCTCAAAACTGCATTTTTCTTCAGATCTCAGGTCCCAATACAAACTATAAAACTAATTTAAGCTAAACACATCTGGGGAACAGAACTCATTTTAGTTACCCATAACCATTTTTATTACATTGTTCCTATCTGTACCTTTACACCTTTATTGTATAATATATTTAATATAGTGCTATATTTTCTTTGGAGTAGAATGGTCAGTTGCTTCTTTGTAGAAGGGATCCCTCAATTGAGACCTTCCTGTTACCTGCTTCTATAAATGGTGGGATATCTTATTGTAATATGTGGATGTGTTTTCCCTGGATGGTTCTGTCTTATGTATTTCATTGTCCAATAGATTTTTTTTTCAGGACTTATTTCACAAAAAGTCACATTTTAATATTGTAAAATCTCAAACTCACTAAAATGATCAGTTTTGGTAGCTAGTAATACAAATAGTGTAGAATAAGGAAAAACATACCTTGAAGAAGAAGTAAGAGAATGGTTTCAGAGACTTCTGTCTATATTATTAGTGGAGACCATATCTCATTGCACCTAAGTATTTTGGGCAGTGGGAAAGACCCCAAAGAACATGGAAGGATGAACTAACATGGATGAGCAATGCTTAAGCTATAGTCCCATGAATCAGGCGGGGCACAAGGCTAATCTGACACTGAGCATCCATAGTTATCTATGGTTACCTAGGGATAACCATAGGCCTACCTGATCCTGGGACATTAAACTAATCCTAAAGATAGCTTCAGTGAAAACTGAGAATGACTTGTCAGCATCTGAGGATATTCAGAATTCAATTTCAACAGATTTAAAGAAAATACTTGTCAGGCACAGAGCAGAATTTTCTGATAATGGCCATAGGCACTCAATCCATGTTTTCTCCACAGAGATTGAGACAGAGAACTGGAATATGTGTTTCCCTTTTTCCCATGTGGAGAAATAGCACCCATGGAACCAACCATTTACACCTAATGAAAGTGGATCTAGGTCATCCTACAACGTCCAAGCCTCCAAATTCTTTAAATTATAGGGGAACTAGCTTTTCCAGACAACTATATTTTGTTTTGTTTTGTTTTGTTATGATATAGGGTCTTCCTTTGTAAGCCATGCTAGTCTCAAACTCATGATCCTCCTGCCTCCCATGTGCTGCATTACAGTTATGTCCCATGACCAGCTTGGACCACCCTGGCAACAAAACCTGGGCATCAAACTATCTGATAATTCTTGCACTAATGAGTTTTCTCTCGTGTTTGCAAGCCATGCTTATCTAGAACTGACTGGTTCCCTATGAATTAATGACAGATGAGTTTTGACAGGCCTTTCTCTTTCTGAACCTTGCCTTATGAGTTTTAATTTTCTATAGCAGAGCCAAAGTCTTTAGCTACGTCCTGTGACATGTACAAGCTGTTGTAAATAATTTGTGTGTCCCCTATGGACCTTACAATGAATGACTTTATTGAAATGCTATATTCTGGTTTAGCTAATTTGTAGATTTGTATGTATCCTTGCTTCATATGCATAGCATAATTATAAGTGAAATTCTATAAGCAAGAGCATTCCTAGTGGATGTATGTATGAGTACATTTTACCCTTTGGATACCAGATCTATTAAAATCCTTACAAAATATGGTACTAAAGGTATTGATTGAGCCGGGCACGGTGGCACATGCCTATAATCCCAGCACCTCGCAGGCGGAGGCAGGAGGATCGCAAGTTCGAGACCAGAGGCAGTCTGCATAACTTAGCGAGACCCTGTCTCAAACGTAAAAAAAATGGGCTGAGGGTGCAGCTCAGTGGTCCAGCAGTTGTAAAGCATGCAAGCATGAGGGCCTGGGTTTAACCCCCAGTATTGTAAAAAAAAAAAAAAAAAGAAAAAATTGATTGAGACAAGATAGCCAATAAAACAGAGGCCTTTACTGATGTTTTAAAGCATAGAGGGACAGAGAATAAATTTAATATTTTAAAGTTAAAAGGAAGGAGGAGGAAAGAAAAAGCAAAGTATGGCCCACAAAGTCTAAAATATTTACAATGACCTCTTTATAAAGTTTGTCAATCCTCATTTAAAACAAATTAAAAGAACTTTCTATTTTTCTTAATTAGGCACAAAATCAGAAAATAATCTTAAGAACTAATGACTCCTAGACTAGTCTTGTTTTAAATAAATATAATGCTATTTTTACATCTGAAGTGTGCCATTTTATTTAGAATATTATTTAAAATTTAGTTGCTGATTAAGCAAAATTCAGTAATTTCTTCAAGCCAAATATGTGGCATCACTTGTATTTTACTTTTATTTTAGTACACAAGAGTACACAGACAGGAATATATATTTATAGAACAGTAAGTTCTTTCACATTTTGAAATACAGATTATGTGAGTATTTATATGTATTTTTAAGAAATACAAAATGAGACATTATAAGAAGAATATAATTCATCCAGGTCCAATTAGAAGATCAAGAACTTAAACCTGACCATCTAAGATTCGATTCATATTTATTCCAGAAAAAGAAGCAACATTTTAAATTAATATTTAGTAGGTATTTTGGCTTAATAATATATGTACTTCTCCAATAAAGGATATAAATGTTACATTTTTCTATAAACAAGTTGATATTACATACAACTAATGATATTGAAATTGTATTACTTGTCTCTCACTTGAGAATGTAAACTCAACTGACTTATAAAAGGAAATGAATTCAAAACCCTCTCTTCTATATTAAAATATGCATTTGGTTTATGACATTAGTGTCATGCTAGCATTCTCAGTAGACTTATAGATGATGCTCATCAAATAACACTCAAGTGTTGTGTTTAAATAGGGTGTAGATAGCATACGTAGTTTATATCTTTGGGATTCTCCTGACTCTGTGTTGCAGTAAGAAGAGCTGTCTATTCCACAAAAACATCACCACAATATTCCAATATCTTATATCTGTATACCTTCCAAAATTATTTCACCTGAGTTATTCCATTTTATTTTCACAAAATTCATATAGTCAGGGCATGTATTATTCCAACTTTGCAAACAATTTAAGGCTATTCATATGGGAGCATATTGACTTATTTTCTTTTCTTATGAAATGCTCTTCTGAAATGATTTCATTGTATCTTCTCCTTATTAATCTGAAGGTGACTAGAGACAATTTTTAGTATTTTTGTTAATTGAAAAAATAACTTAATGACTATTGGTATAGATAAACTATAATCTTCATTAAAAATCAAAAGGAAGCCAGGTGCAGTGGCACACATCTGTAATACCAATGACTCAGGAGGCAGAGCCAGGAAGATTGCAAGTTCAAGGCCAGAGACAGCCTATTTACCTTAAGGAGACCTTCTCTCAAAATAAAAAAGTAAAACATGGGCTGGAGGTACAATTCAGTGGTAAAGCACTTGCAAAGCATACATGAGGCCCTAGGTTCAACCATCAAGTACTGAAAAACAAAATCAAAAGGAATGCCTCAGGAAATATGTTGAAGTTGGGAACATGAAGAATGACAGAAGTATTTTTCTAGAATACAATGGTGTTAGTTTTCAATATCAGAGATAAAGATATTTGGGAACTGAAATTTGATATTCACTTAAGTTTATATGTAACATATATTTACATTGTTATAAATTTAACATAAATTTATAGATGAAGATATTTCCCTGTGTAATATACTTCTACTAGAAGCTCAATAGTTCTTACTTTATCACATCTTTAATCCCCAAGGAACAAGTAAGAAAAAGTCTACATTGAGGTAGAAAATATTCTAACACTTTATGCCAGACCTACCAATTACTGTACACAATTGTGGGAAACAGATTACATCTCATTCCTTAATCAAATAGATTCTTTGCACACCTTTAACAAGATAGGACATCATGCCATCAACTAAATGAGTGAAAGATATAAGAGGTTAGGAAGAAGTTGAATTTTCCTAATTTAGAGTGGCTTCAGGAAGTGTCATAAAAATAAAGTATATTTGAGATATTGTGAAGATTGTAAAATGAACACATAGAAGACAGAATTTTGTAATTAAATTCACGTTGGCTAAGCCTACGCTGAAAAGAATAGCAAGACAAAAATAACCAGGCAAAGGCACATCTCAGTAAAATGAGTGTCAATGTTTTAAAAATACATACAAATTCTCAGCAGACTAGTTAAGAAGATAAAAATGAAAAAAGAAACTGGGTTTATATGTTACCTATTATCAAAAATGAACATGGGCTGTTAAAGTATATAGGGAAAGCCATATGTGTCACAAAATCCTAAAGAACAGCATGCCTAATGGGACAAAGCTGTTAAAATAGTTGGTTTTTCCTGCCTCTCCTAGCAAATAAAAGAATCAGAAAGCCCTTGGAAATCTTAACAGTAGTAAACAGGAACAAGTACATTTTCTCTTTATATTTGGTCAGTGTAATAGGTTATTGGATCATTTCACCTCTGTCTAGTATAGTAATCTCTGGCCCCATGCAGCTATTGAGCCCTGAAAATTTGGCTAGTATATTTGAGAAATAATTTTTTTCTTTTTCTTTTTATCTTCTCTTCTATTCTTCTTTTTTCTTTTATTTTATTTTCTTTTTCCTTTTTTTTTTTTTTTTCAATTTTTTGTGGTACTTGTAGGTTGGGACCAGGGTCTTGCACATATTTTGCAAGTGCTCTATCACTGGGCTGCACCCTCAGCCTATTTTATTTAAATATTTGTTTATATTGAGTCAAAATTGTGGTAAATTATGCAGGCTTCCTCTGGCCTCAGATTTGTGATCCTCTTGCCTCTGTCTCCCAAGTCACTGGAATTACAGATGTAGACCACAATGCCAGGTTAAGAAATGAAATTTTTAATATTATTAAATTTTAAGTAATTAAAAGTTTAAAAGTTACCTGTGACTAGTGGCCAACATACTGAATTGTACAGGAAGACTCCTTAGTGGACTCTGGTTGGATAAAACAGTTCTATATTTTATAACTTTTCTTTCCATATCAATAAGTTTCTATCCTTACCTTTTCCCATTTTCTGCTCCTCAAGGATATTCAAAGTGGCATGAATCATAAAAACATTATTCTATAGTCACTTCTTTTAAATGTTGCTTCAAATTTGAGTCTTATCTTTTCTCCAAATTAGAAATAGTTCAACATATATTGTCCTAATGTAAAGTGAGACTTAATTAGTTTCTTCTTTTGATTGAGACTAAGAACAGATGGATACAGAATCTTACTGAAGTAAATCAGTCAAGGGCAATGAGGAAAATGTGGTAGTAGAACAATTTTTGGAGAGGGTCTCTTGCTCCTTCCTCCCTGCTACCTGGGCTGGGTGCCTGTCTCCAGCCTGCCTCTGCTCTTTTTCTTTGTCCATTTTATGCCACATACATTGGTGGGTAAATCAGCTACTTAGGTTTTCTGTCACTGGATTAGAGCAAGGGCTGGAAACTAAAAAATACATAGATAGGAGGGGGTAGTTAGGTACATTATTTGGAAATTTGTGCCCTATCTTCAAGCACTCAAAATCATAATAAAATGACAAAAAGCACAGAAATGACATCAACAAGGTAATAGGAGACTCCAGCCTTTTTCTCCACCCACAGATCCATTCCCTCTGAGAGAAATCCGGAAACTAGTTGACAGATTCCTACACACTAGGTGGCTAAGAAGATGACCATAAATCAAAACAGGTAGGAAAGGCTGAGCTCTGAGACATATTCTTGGCATAAATTTACCCTCTAACACAAGGCCATACAATTGGGAAAGGAACCCTCCACTCCCAGCTTCTCTCTACAAAACAAAGGGTGCAGACCACACATGTAACACCCAAAATATAGCTTCTATTAGTGGTCCTGGCTTCTAATTTGCCCGGGAAGTGAGAGTGGATGGGCCCAGCATTTGCTAGTACCCCAGGACCACACAGAAAAAAGAGGCAATTTTACAGAGCCACAGGAGCACTTTCCCATAGATTTCCCCTGTCCCAATGCAGAACAAGTAAAAGATAAAAGCTACCTCCCAGTTTCTCCTCAGAAACAATGTCTAAGTCTTGCCATGTCTAGCTGTTGTCCAAGTGTCTGGCACTAGTTTATGTCTGGAATCCAATGGGGCAGGCTATCACTAATTCTCTGGGAACTGGAATATGCATGTGGTCACCTCATTTGGCTCCTCCCATGGTTAAAGCCATGCCTCTACTTTCTCCCTTGAAGGAGTTGGGTCATGTGGCATCCTAGCACTTACAGTTGCTGCCTAAAGGATTGCCTCCTAAATTGCCTATCTGTGGGAGCTGATGGGGCCTGGCATTTGCTACTCCCTGGAACCATAAAGAACACAGAGGTGGTTTTAAATGGGTACATGAGCACTTCCCACGGCTCTTCTCCTGGCTCAGTGAAAAACAAGCAGGCAGTAAGGCAAAGCATCTAGCTTCTCCCAGAAAGGGTTACATTGCACATTTAATGTCTCAGCTTTTTCAACTGTTGTCTAAGAGTCTAGTTTCTAACTTGTTTCACTCTGGGAGCTGCAGTATTCACTAGGAGCTGGAATGGGTCTGTGAGCACTTCCTTTGCCCCTGCCACCCACCCCAGCTTACTCTAGCAGTGAAACCACACCTCCAGGCACCTCAGTAGGAGGAGGACTAAACGTCTAGCAGTGTGACTTTTCTGTTGGTTGCCCGAGAGATTACACTCTCCCTGAAATTTGAAAAACCTCATAGTATCTAGACCCTTCAGGGCAACAAAAAGCAAAGAAATGGTGTGAAAGAGCACCCAGGCCTTTGCCATAGCTTCTATTCCTGGCTCAGTACAAAACAAGAAGATAATAAACTCTGGCTCTCAGATTCTCCCTAAGGACAAAAGGAAGTAAACCTGACATACTGTGCTCTAATTTTTGCAGTAGTTACTCAGTACACTGCATCCTACCTCTTAAAACACTGATGGAATTTGTCATAGAGACAGAAGGCTGAATGAGCATAAAATTTTGAAAGACATCAATATCTCTGGGTAGGCTAATTGATGAGTTTCATTTCCTATACAACTGCGAAGACTGGGAGAGGTAGTCATCTAACATGCAGAAATCACTACAAAGACTCAACAAAAGAAAAAATATAGTTATGAATAAAAGAATGTGATAAATCTCGAGAAAGCAGGTAACTTATTTATATAACAAAGAATTCAAAAGAACAGTTAAAACAAGTTACTCACTTAGGTCAGAAGAATAATGCACAAACTAAGTTATAAGATATAAATGGACATAAATTTTTGACAAATAGCACATAATATGAAGAGAGATAAAAGTGTAGAATTTATGTATGCAAGCATATTTAAGTCAATATCAGCTTAAAATAGACTGTTATAATTCTAAGACATTTTATGTGAGTCCTATGGTAACTGCAAAGAAAATGCCAACAGAAGTTATAAAAACAATAAGAAAGAAAGATGCCAAAGCCTATCAATACAAAAAATGGGCAATGAAATATAAAGTAAGACAGCAAGAGAGAAAATAGAAGAAAAATGAAAAAACTACAAGCAAACAGAAAACATTTAACAAAATAGCAACAGCAAGTCTTTCTCTGTCAATAACTATTTTAAATGTAAGTGGATTAAACTTCTCAATCAAAAAGTATGGAGTGGCTGAATGGGAAAAAAAAAAACAAGATTCAATGATATAACCTCTACAAGAATCTCATTTAGCTTCAAGGATACACATAGTCTAAAAGTAAAGGGATAAGAAAAGTTATAGATGAAAATGGTAAACAAAAGAGAACATGGTGGTTATACTTATATCAGAGAGTATTTGAAATTGTTTCTAGAGAAAGAGATCACAAGAGAACAATCAAAATGTCAATTCAATGGGAATATATAACAATTTTAAAAGTATATACCAAATATTATAGCACCTAAGTACATATAGCTAATATTGACAGAAGTGAAATGAGAATTGATAGCAATATAATACTAGTAAGATATTTCAGTACCTCACTTTTAATAATAGAGATCATATTCATACAGAAAATCAATAAATAGGTAACTTGAAGAACACAATAGAACAAATGGAGCTAACACAAATGTACAGAATTTCCCACCCAAGAGCAGAAGAAATACATATTCTTCTAAGTACACACGGAATAATCTCCAGGACAGTTCATGTGTTTGTACCCAAAACAAGTCTCAATAAATTTAAGATCAAATAACATGGAGAACCTTTTCTGACCACAGTGGAATTAAACTAGAAAACATTAATAGCAAGAAAATGGGAACATGCACAAGTACATGGAAACTAAACAACACACTCTTGAACAGCTATAAGGTCAAAGAATAAATCAAAAGAGAAATTATGTATATTTCACAATAAAGGAAAACAAAAACACAATCTTCCAAAAGATATGGGATACAACAATAACAGCACTAAGAGGGAAATTATGAAGACAAATCCCTGTGTTAAAAAACAAGACATCTCTCAAATAAATATCCTAACCTTACCCCTGAGGATATTAGGAAAAGAACAAACTGAGTAGTTAGTTACAAGTTGGTCTTTTGAAAGGTATGTAATATTGGCAAACCTTTAACTAGACTAAGAAGCAAACCTCAAAATCATAAATGAAGATTACAACAGAAGAAAGTAATCACAAGGACATTCAACCAGGAGTTAATAGCAAAAATGTATAAGAAACTCATAAAACTAAGTAGCCCAACAAAAATAACCCAATTTTAAAAAGTGGAAAAGACCTGAATAGACTTTGTCCAAAGAAGACAAACAAAAAACCAAGAGTGATAGGAAAAAAATACAACCCTCAGAGGATTTTCAATGGCTGTTTCAGGATTCCCGTGGGAGTGGATTGCCAGGTCCTTCTCCCAATTTTGTGGTGCTGGGGATTAAACTCAGGACCTCAGAGACTGCAGCTCAGCGCCCTACCAACTGAGCTAAATCCCAGCACTCAAAGTCAAATTGGTAAGAAGTAATTCTATTTTTCTGCAAACTACCCCAGTAATGAGTGGAAGTGAAGACAAAATAACAACTTGAGGTTGGATAACACCTTCTTGAAACATTTTATTGAATAAAGAGCATTACTTGAGATAATTCATCTTAGAAAATTTCAAGATTGGTAAATCAGTCAGAATTTGTATAAATGACTATAATGCTATAATGGTAGTAGTTGTAGATGAAACTGGATATTTGGCTATAGAGAAAATAAATCTCTTTATATGTGTCATAGTTTGATACTTTTTTTTCAGTACTAGGGGTTTGAACCTTGGGCCTCATGAATATTTTCCTCTGGCCTTGAGCTTGCAATCCTCCTATATCTGCCTCCCAAATTGCTGGGATTATGTTTGTGCTCCACTACAACCATCTTAGTTTGATAACTTATCCAACTATTTGTACATCTAATAATTAGCAAAGATTTGCCTTCTGAATCTGATTAGTGTAATGTAAAATATTTATGGTTTTTCATTAAATTTTCAAAATTTCTATTTCAATCAATATTGCTCAGTGAGTAGAGGAGGCTGAGCAGATCACAGCTAACATAATTTCTTTATGAAAAGCACTTTTCTTCCTATGGTTTATATGTTATGAAGTGATTATTTGGTGCTGGCTTTGCTGCTTTTTCCTTTTCTTTCCAATAATCAGAAAGGGCATTTTTTGTGTATGTGATTCTATTTAATATCTGTTGCTGATAATTACAGAAAATTTTAAATTTTATTTCACTCAACTTTCAAAAATATACATAACTTTATTATTTCTTCTTAGTATCTGGATTTTATTATTTTAGAGAAAAGTTCTCTATAATTTTTCATTCATAAGACAATCCATTTGTGGGATATCTCATTCATAAATGCAAGGGCACAAAACAAATTATATGGCTCAATAAATTTGCACAAAGAGAATTAACATCTTTCAATCATCATGAAGATCATGAAATAATATAGTACAAAACTCCCTATAGATTATAGATTTACCACTAAATAAACATCCTCAAATTCGCTGGCTGAGTTTGGCCATTTTTTAATATTTTATATACATGGAACCTCATAATATATATTATTTTGTATTTGTCTTTTATTGAGCATTTTAAAGTAGCTATGGTATTTAGTATAGCTGTAATTGGATTATTTTAATTATTCCATTATATTTTTACATACATAGACTATGCCACAAATTCTTGATCCGTTATACCATCAATGACCATTGAAATTATTTCATATATACATACAAATGTGTGTATATAGATATGTGTGTGTGTATATATATAGTGTGTGTATATATGTGTGTATATATATGTGTGTGTATATATATACATACATATATATATAGTGTGTGTGTGCATGCGTGTGTGTGTGTGTGTATGTGTGTGTGTATGAGTGGTGCTAGGGATTAAACCCAGGGCCTTGTAGTAGGCAAGTGCTCTACCACTGAGCTATATCCCTAGCTCTTTTATTATTTTTATTCTGAGACAGGGTCTCAATAAGTTACCCATGATGTCTCTGGCCTTCAACCTATGATCCTCCTGCATTAACCTCCTGAGTAGCTGGGATCACAGGCATATGCCACTGCACCCAGCTTCTTTCCAATATTTGATTACTATGAATAGTGGTGTGTTAAGCACTCTTGTCTTAGGGGCAAAGCATGCACTTTTAAAATTTTTTTGTTAGTAAATCTTTTTTTTTTAGCTCATAAATTAACAGATTTTATTATGACATTTTCATACATGCTCATCATTATACATTTCTCATATTAGCTCCACCTCATTACCCTCAAATGTTCCCCGTACCTACTGGTCCTACTGGTCCCCTTCGTCTCCACAAATAGTTTCCCTTTGCTTCCATGTCATATATGCATGTATGTGAATATATATGAATATATATGTGAATGAATGGGAGAAGGGCCTGGCATTCCACTCCCAAGGCAATCCCGAAACAGTCAGCCATTGAAAACCCTATGAGGTTCGCTATGAGCGCACCTAACAACAACAACAACAATATGTGAATGAGTATATACATTCGACTCGAGACTCAGTATACAAGAGAAGACATGATATTTTTCTTTCTTCTCCTCCCCCCAAAACATGCATTTCTGTTTTGTATACCTATAAATAAATTTGCTGGGTCTTAAGGAATGTACATTCAATGCAATAACACCAAAAAGAGTTTTATAGAGTGATTGTGCCAATTTGTACTCCCACCAATAGTATAAAATAGTTATGTTTTTGTCACTTCTTTGACAATATCTGATATTACTGGTGCTTTAATTTAGCCAACAGGTATCCCTGTTGTGTTATATCATTGTAGCCTTTTATCAGTTCCCTGGTAACTATTGTTGAAGACCTTTACATATATTTATTGTCTATGTTGGTATTTCCTGTTTGAATTGCTTGATCAAGTCCTGTGCCAACTTTTATTGATTAATCTCTTATTTCTCTTTATGTATAGGTGACCTGTATATTTTCTCAACAGAAAA
>VMDO01027450.1:0-25226 GCA_007922755.1 Pedetes capensis
CCTCCTCTCTCTCCTCTTCTCTCCCCTCTCCTCTCCTCCTCTCTCTTCTCTCCTCTCCTCTTCTCTTCTTTTTGGGGCATTTGCCTGAACTGTGCAGCTGGGCAACACCCACCCCCTCGACCCCTCCTCCCTGTAATCATCTGTCCCACTGCCCAGACCCCTCCACTCCCTGAGCCCTCATCACCTTGGATCCAAGGTATCAGTTCAGGACCAGCCTGTACTTCAGCCGTCGGTCATCTCTAGGAGGCCGTGGAGTGGCCCCTGACACTGATGCCCATCCAGGCCCTTCCTTCAGCATTCCTGCACGCAGCTGAACTTCCTGAAGACCGGTAAGTCAAAGTGCCCGAGCTTCGTGAGGGATGGCGCAGGTGACTGGCATAGTTTGACTCAAGTAAGGATTCTGCCCACACCAGAAGGAGAGGGAGGGGCCTGTTCACTTGGTCGTGGAGAGAAGAAGGAAAAGCAAAGGCCCCAGGGCCTATAGCTCCAGGGGATCCTGAGGCTGCCGACTGGGGCTCCACCCATGGAGTGGCAGGTGCTAGACTAAGGCCAGGATGGAGCCTCAGGACGTGTGGGCCATGCCGATCACACTCCAGGGCAAATTTCCGAGGCTACGAAGCAGACATACCTGTGATATGGAATTGGATACAGCGTTCCCATGAGCTATGCATGTAAATAAAGAGACATACTTTGGGCCGAGTCTTTATGACAACAGCTCCAGCACCTGATGCATCAGAGTTCCCCCTTCTGTCTGTGGAACCTGCCCAAGGGAAGGTTTGGATGCCTTGCACCCTTGCTTGGAAAGCCCCGCTTGGTGGCTTGTCACAGGACTTCTTGGGGTTTGGTGTCCTCTGAACTTGGCCCTGGAGGAATCCTTCCCTGTTTCTACAGGGCAGCTGGAACCGGTGCGCTCTGGAGACTGCAGCTATGGGAGTCACCTTTGCGCCCTGGATACCTTCAATGAGTCTCCTGTGGGGGCAAAGCTGCCTCCTCTGAGGCCCCGGGCCAACTTTAAAGAGAGACCTGGCCTCCAAACCCTTCCCACTTGGTAAAGCCCTCCCACACCCCGGGGAGAACTAAGCAATGTGATTTACTTTGATCTGAGTGCTTGCCTGAGAGCTCATGGGTGGCCCTGGGTTGCCTCACCTCGCACCCCAAGCCCTGGCTTTCATCTTTTCCCTGGGGTTCCCCTGGGGTGGTGGCGTGGGCTGGGAAACCTGCACAGTTCATCCCGCCTGCAGACGCCATAGGCATTGAGCTTAATGCCTGTGACTTTGTTCCCGGAGGGGCGAGAGAACAGACGGAGATGGAGGTGGAAGGAAAAGCTCAGCTCTTCCCAGAAAGGGCTGGGGCACTGTGGCCAGGAGCAAAGCGTGGTGGCTTCCAGTCATCAGCCGTTTTGCTACTGGCAGGCCAGCCCCAGCCCTCCTTTGCCTTCCAGTGCGGGAAGCTCCATTGGGGTGGCGGCCCACACTTGCCGCAGAGGAGCCCTGGCACTGGGAGGGCAGCTGGGGACCTTGGTCTGGGCTGCTGGGTGTCATGGACCCAGAAAGAGGCCAGGTCTCCTGCAGCTTGGGGATTCTGCACAGAATCCCCAGGGAGGTACTGAGCCATGGTGGTGCGCTCCCTTTCTGCCTTCCCAGTCACAGGCCACCAAGGATCCGGCAGACTCAGAGGAAGCGCCATCTTGCATGAGAGTCTTTGGGCACAGGATGCTGGCTTGGGAAGAGCGGTGCCTCTCTTCCTGGGATCCAGCTAAGCCACGCCTCCTGGCAGCTGGGGAGCCGGGCTCATGGAACTCAGGCGGAAGTGTTGAACATGACTTATACGCCCAGCCCACAGAAATCCCCCTGCAAAATCTCCTCTCCATTCCTCGAGGACCCTGCTACCCACAGGCTGAACATGCAGAACCTCCAAAGAGAAGCAAGCTTGTTCCCAAAGGAAGTGTCTTAGTCCATTTTCCGTGGCTATCACAGAATACCCGAGGCTGGGTGAGTTTTCAAGGAAAGAAGTTTACCTGGCTCACATTTATAGAGGCTGAGAAGTCCAAGAACTTGCTGCTGGCACCTTGTTGGCTTTTGGCGAGAGCCTTGTGCTGTGTCAGCTTATGGCAGAGGCAGAAGGGCAAGAAAGGACTTTGGGAAGGGACAACCTTACTTTATAACAACCCACGCTTGCAAGAACAAATCCACTTCTCTAGGCAGAGCACTAATCTCCTTAATGACCTAATCGCCTCCTAAAGGCTTCACCTCCCCACACCAACCATCACAATGACAATCAAATTTCAGCATGCGTTTCAGAGGGGACACAGCATATTCAAGCCATCCCAAGTGTGGAGCGGAGTCCCTCCCCCATCTTCCCTCTTCACTGAAGACGGAACAGGAAATGAACCTTTGCTGTCTTAAGCCAATAGGGTTCCAGTACTGGTCCCCACAACGGTCGGCCTCCCCTGATAGATGCAGCCCCAATGCGCTTCCTCTGAAGTCGGAGGACCAGGTGGGTCCCCTACTGTCAGCTGGGTTTCATTTTTCTCAGAACCATGACTGCTAGCCGCCCATGGTAGCCTGGCCCCAGGCAGGTGAAGGGAGAATTTGGGCGATAATTCTTCCATACAATCCCCTGATCTTCACTTTAAAAATCATAGTTCTTAGCTGAGTATAAAATTAATTCTTGGTCAGTAGAAAGTGTGGGCCATACATACAATCAGAAAGAAGAAAATAAAAATCGCTCATCAATTCCTTATTAAGAGATAATCACCGGCAACAGTTAGGTGTATTTGTCCTTGTACACAGGTAGGTGGGCTTATGTTAGATAAGCTATACATTAATATAGAATATCTCATTATATTGTGAGCATTGTCTGATATCATTGAAAAACCTTAAAGGGATAGTTCTACTGGATGAATAACATTCACTGACTGGCTGTATTTATTTAAGTCTTTTTCCTTTGCTGGGCACCTAGGGTTGCTTATCATCTACTATAAGCAAACTATGCTCAGCATCTTTGTTACGAATTTTCATTAAAATCTCTGTTGGAGTTCCAGGGAACACCTGCAGGCCAGATTCTTAGGAGTTGAACTATGAGGTGGGAGAATATGATAGTTCTAAGTTTTACTTTATTTTTTTTGAACTTAAGGCTAACCTGTTTTCAGGAAAGATTGTATGGTTTATGCTGTCACCATGTTAGTATGAGGGGAGCCATCTTACTCTCTTTAGAACTGGGAATATTTCGATCAATTTTCTTTATGTTGCCTTGTCAAAGGGGAGCAGAACTCTCACTCTGAAATACTGGTCCTTAGGTTATTTTGGAGTAGAGAGGAATAGTGTGCAGCCATACCACCCTGGCATCTGATCTTATCAGATCTCCGAAGTTAAGCAGGGTCGGGTCTGGTTAGTACTTGGATGGGAGATCATCTAGGAATACCAATTGCTGTAGGCTTGGGAGAAGGACCTGGCAACCCATTCCTGAAACAGCCTCACTCCTGAAACCCACTCCTGAAACAATGGCTTTCAAGCCAGTGAAAGTCCTATGCATAGCACAGAAGCACTGACAATAGTGCTGGGCAATGCATACTGTCAGGTAGTGTTTCCGTCTGTTGTACACAGGGTTGCCGTGAGTCGGATCTGACTCAACGGCACCTAACAACCACAAGGGAGGAATAAAGATTGATTTAATATCCTGGGAGAAAAGATGAATCCTGATCTTTCCCTTATCCTCCCCGCTAATGTGAACATTCAGTGTTTATAGACTCCTAGGGGGAGTTGTCAGACAGAAGATGTTGGTGAGGTGATGGGGGCTTGCAGTGAGGGCAGCAAGGAGGGTGGTGACCACCTGAGCCTTGCTAAATTATGCAGGCTGCTTCTGGCCTCCAACCTGTGATCCTCTTGCCTCCTCCTCCAGAGTCGCTGGGATTATAGGTGTGCACCACTGTAGTCAGCATAACCTTTCCTCTTTTTAAGTTGAGTATCTCAGGTATTTTGTTATAGCAATGGAAATATAACACACTAGTTCAACTTTGGTTGCCTTTTTCTGTCTTTTCTTTTGTTTCCTTTAAGGATACAGCTGCTCTTCTCTGAATAACTCAATGAGTATTCTGCACAGGTTGTCTGCTTCCCTTTCTTGGCTTACACTTCCAGTTCTTATACCTGTCACCTAGTTTCTTTGGCTCAGCAGGAAGTTCCTGTAATGTTTGTTTGTTTGTTTGTTTAAGTTTCTTTGGCTCGGCAGGAATTCTTATAATGTTTGTTTGTTTGTTTGTTTGTTTATTAGTACTGGGAGGTACTAATAGCCTCTGCATGCTAAGCAAGTTCTCTATCACTGGCTAAAATTGCAGGTCCTTTTTTTTTTGTTGTTCTTTGTTTTTTGAGACCGGTTTCCTGCTAAATCATACAGGTTGCCTCTGGCCTTGAACTCGCAATCCTCCTGCCTCTGCCTCCCGGGTGCTGGGATTATAGGCGTGCATCATGGTACCCAGTTACAAGGAGTTTTGAAAATAACCACATTCTAGCCCAGAGGTGGAAGTCCTGTAAGACTGATTGCGGAAGTGACCGCTGTCCTGCGCAGCTCCCTGCGCACACACCGTTTGCAATGTGGCCCTGGAGCCTCTCTTCTCAGGAGCGATGGGGATCTATTTCTCCATCCCTGGCACCTGGACTAGGCTGGTCCCTTACTCAAGCAAGCAGAATGTGGCAGAGATGCAGCGAGTCAGTGCTGAGTTAGGCTTTGGGAGGCAGTGGATGCACCCACTCCATCTTAGAAAGCTCCCTCTGCCTTGAGAGTAGCAGGTTGAGATCCCATGGACAGGGGAGCTGAGAGATGCCAGCCCCAGCCCTCAGAAACCAACCAACCCATAGCTGAGCGCGGTGGCGCACGCCTGTAATCCCAGTGGCTAGGGGAGGCGGAGGCAGGAGGATTACGAGTTCGAGACCAGAGTCTGCGAAACTTAGCGAGACCCTGTCTCAAAAAGTAAAAAATGGGCTGGGGGCGCAGCTCAGTGGTCCAGTACTTGGAGAGCATGCAAGTGCGAGGCCCTGGGTTCAACCCCCAGTACTGCAAAAAAAAAAAAAAAAAAAAAAAGAAAGAAAAAGAAAAAAAGAAACCAACCAACCCATGGCTGACAGATCAACGGATCACAGATGCTTGAGCAAGGAGAGCTGAGCCCAACCACACTGTAGACTCGTGAGAAGCCATAAGCAATTATTTAAAGTCATTAAGGAGTGGGTGGCTTGTTAGGTAGCGACAGTTGACTGCTAAACCTTGTGTACCTGGGCAGTCTGATTTGTCCAGAGGAATCACTAACAAAACTGTGGGTCGCTGTCTGCTGCTGGACTCGCTCTGGCCATAGGCCTCCGGTTGGGAGCAAGGCTCCAGGTGCTAAAGACCCGCTGGCTGGTGAGCGTTGCTAGAGAGCCGCGCCACCCGGAAGGGAGGCTGATGCCCACAGCTACTCTGAGAAACCTTGAGAAAGGCAGGCTCAGAGATTTACACTCACGGTGGATCCTTGCTTCTGGCTCCGAAGGACGACGCCGACTCCCAGTGCTGTTCTATGTTGTTGTTAGGTGCCATCGAGTTGAGTCTGACTCATAGCGACCCTATGTACAGCAGATCGAAACACTTGCCGATTCTGTGCCAGGCAAACCATCTTATTTATGTTTAAGCCCATTGTTGCACACACTGTGTCAATCCATCTGGTGGAGGGTTTTCCTCTTTTGCATTGACCTGCCACTCACAGCACTTTATTGCTCTCTTGCCCCACGTTGACGGAATGGACTGCAGCTGCTACTGCTTGCCCTGTGCACTGTGCCTATATACCCTTCAGGGACCAATCAGAGGCTGCCACATACTGAAGGGTGATTGGATCAGGTGGGGGATGCAAATAAGGCATTGGAGGTAGACCCAATCGGAGGATGTCCCTTAACTGCCCAATCACCAGCCATCTGGATAATTGGTAAAGGGTCAATCAGGTGTCAAGGGGCTACAGGAGGCAGTTAGATGCCCTGGAGCCATCTTGCTCGATGCCCAAAAGGCCCAGGATGTAAGGCAAGGGTTGTTGGAGCCATCTTGCTCTGGAAATGAGTCCTGGTCCTCCAGGTTGGCCAGATAGGCCCTGAGGCATACTGCCTCTCTAAGCTGGTTCCCTACACAAAACCATCCCGATACTCTTAAAACCCAAAGCCACTGGTTTTCTCATTAATTTTTTTAAATAAAAAATTAATAATCTGATGGCTCCCTGGCTTTCAATATCGTTCTTCCTGTCACAACATTCTATCTTAATCATACAACCTCCAGAATTCAATGCACTAGATGCAATGATTGGTGAATGTTTCCAACTTCATCGGTTTCCTTTTGCAGATCTAGTTGATCTGTGGTTCTTTTACAGAATTATGACCTCTGTCTAGGCTTTCCAAAGAGATCTTAAATCAGGTGCTTCATTCCCTGGAGTTCTCTAGGAAGCACGGTGCCCGCCACCTGCTCCTTGGATTAGTGCTTCTCTGCCATCTGGTGCACCCAGCAGTCAGGATTTCCAAGTTAACACACGAGACGTGCTCAAAGGAGCCTTCGCTGGCTTCTTCCCTCTTTCTGTTTCTTTATAGAACTAGCGCTGAGATGGATGTGTCTGGGCTCCCTCCTGGCCTCTGGGAAGCTCAGCACCATGCTGAGGACCAATCAACTGGCTCTTTACATAGTGGTTTTAGTTTTTTGCTATGTGCAGAGGCAAAAGATAGATTTTTCCTTGGAGTCTTTGAATGCTATATCAAATTAAATTCTGATCCTTCCAGTAAAAGAATGGGCTAATGTTTCTGGGAAAAATATGAAAATTAAGGCAATGCTGGGGTTTTTTACAGTAGGGTTATGATACCCAAATGAATGCTATTGACTTCCTGTATTATTATTTTTAATGGCCGTTTTGTCTAAAATTGAGTTTTAAGGGGAATAAAACAAAGGGCACAGAGACCAAGAAAAAAAAAAAAAAAAAAGACAGTTGTAATCCTTTTAGTGCCTTGCAGCAATCTTTAGAACTGGTGTTTCAACTCTCCTGCAGGATAGAAAACAAGGAAAGATGTTGTGTTCTAAAAGCAGAAGAGAGGCACCATGGCACATGCCTGTGATCCAAGCAACTCTGGAAGCTGATGAAGGAGGATCAGAAGGTTGAGGCCAGAGGCAACCTGGTCAACTTAGTGAGACCCTGTCTCAAAATAAAAAATAAGAAAGGGGTTTGGGCAGCTCAGTAGTAGAGCAATTGCCTTGCATACATGAGGCTCTGGGTTTAACCACCCAGTCCTTAAAAAAAAAAAGAGAAAAGGAGTTGATGTTTGTTGGACGTTGCTATGTAGTGGGATAAGTTTCTGGATTTCAGACACTTTTTCATCAGGATGCCAGAAGCTAAATAATGTTGGGCACCAGGTTCAGGCCAGATGGTAATGTGGATTTAAAATGAGGGCATAGTTGAAATGCCAGCTGTGGTGGTTTTGATGTGGATCTCCGTGGAAATGAGAAGCATCCGGTCATGTTGCAAAGCCAGAGGCCTCCCGCTCAGATGAGAAGGAATACTATTTGATCTGAAACATAAGGCGAAATGGACAAATCCAAATGGCGACTGGTATTTCTGAGGTTTCCAAAGAATGCAAATTCAAAATCGCTGATGCTTACAAAAATATCTGTCCCTGAGATTTGTTCTATATTTATAACCCCACCGCCTGATCTGGAAGAGGGGTCAGATTGGATTTCAAAGCACTTCCTTTCCAAAACATTCTTAGCAAAGGATGAAAGGAACAATGTGGCAGAGCCCCCTCCCCGGCCAGAAGTTGGATGAGACAAGGAGAATGAATTAGGACTCTGAGATTCCGGGGGCGGGGCGTGGAAGAGAGGCCACCACCATCTGAAAGGGCTGAAGAACTCCTGTAGGAATGCAGAAAAAGTTCAGTTTCCAACCTGGAGAGAGCTGGAGGCTTGAGTAGCCAGCGAGGATGGGAAAGGAGCTGGAGGCTGTTGGGCTAGGAACTCTGCTATGTGCTTCTACAGTCATAAAAATCTGTTCAAGCCTAGAAGAAACCCTATCACATAGTAATGGTTATCACCAATGCACCATAAAAAATTCACCATACGATATTGGCCTAAGGAGAGCCACCAGGATTTGAACCCTGGTCTCTGTTGCTACCAAGGCTCTTTCTCTTTCAGAAGACACGGATAGTTGACAGTGGAGAGACTGCAGATGTGTAAGTCAGCTTTCCATGATGGGAACAAAATACCTGAGGTAACTAACTAATAAAGAGAAGAGGTCTATTCCGCCCAGGTGCGGGGGTTCCAGCCCCTGAGGGATCGGCCCCATTGTTCTGGCCTGTGGTGGGGCCACACATCATGGCGGGCGCTCATGGCAGGGGAAAACGGCTCATTTCATGGCCAGGAAGCAAAGGAGAGGAAAACCTAACAACAACAATGCCCTTGTCACCTGCCCTAAGCCTTCTCCATGGTGTTCAGTTGCTTTGCAGTGGTGGTCTAATATGTCACTGGTGGGAAACTATAATTTACTTACCTGCACATTGGGTTTGCACTGACATTCTCAGATTTTATAGGCATACGTGTGTGTATGTACATGTACATACAGAACAGCAACTTTTGCATATAGCGTGTTATTTTTCCAATGTGCTTTTCTCAGGAACATGAATATTCAATCCGACTGGTTTGCAGTGGGAGTTGCTGTTTGTTGTAGTTAGATGCTGTTGAGTCGGGTCTGACTCATAGTGCCCCTGTGTACAACACAAAGAAACACTACCCAACACTGTGCCATGCCTGGCCTGTAGTTATCCTTTTGAAATGCCAGGCTCTTTGCTGTTTTGGCTTTTGGTTGAAATATTGTGTGGAAGTCCCAGGATGTCACAGAGCTCTGGTGGCCCTACGAATCCTTGGGATCCATAATACGAAGGGGCTGAGGTCCACGAGGCCCCTCAGGGCCCTGCTCCCTTTCCTCCAGTGACCTGCAGACCTCTCCCCAGTCCTCCTCCAAGTCCCACCACCACCCAACGGCATGGCCCTGGGGAGCAAGATGTTGACCCAGAGGCCTTTCTGGAACATTCCAGATCCAAACTATAGCTGAAGGCGCGGGTTGGAGCACCCAGGGGTGAGGAGAAGGGGCGGGGAAGCGTGTGGAGAAACCCACACTGAGGCTGGAGGGGCCGGCGCCCGGGAAGTCGGGAGGCCAGGGTGCTCTCCGTGGAGAAGACGGACTGGACTGTCTCAGGATGGCCCGTGAGGGAGAGGCCGAAGCCGGGGACAGGCGCCTGCAGTGGGGCTTCAAGCCCTGGTGCAGGAGGACTGCGCCCACACCCTGCTCCCTCACGACTCTCTCAGCAAAAGGAGGGGTGACCTGGGAGGGAAGGTGACATGGGGACCTATATTTGTAGAGAGCTCGACTCTTGCAGTCCTCACCATGAGCTCACGAAGCTAGCAGCCAGGAGCCCAGGGGCTCGGGTGCGTAGCACTGTCTTCTTCCCTAGGTCCGTGCAGCCATTGTGACACCCCCAGTCCCCAGCAAAGCCCCCCTCTTTCCACTGCTCCAGACTCCCATCCAGGGGATGCGGTTGCCCACTCTCCCGCCTTGGAAATGCTCCGCAGCCTCTTCCCACCTCAGAATGTGGAATATTTTTCTCTAGAGACAGAATGCAAGAGGAATGTCCCACTTTTTGGTGTTCCCTGTCATTACGCTTTTGAAATGCCAGGCTCTTTGCTCTTTTGGCTTTTGCTTGAAATATTGTATGGAAGTCCCAGGATGTCACAGAGCTCTGGTGACCTACGAATCCCTGGGATCCGTAACAGGTAGAGCCTGGTTCATCTGTCCGTACTAACTTTTAATGTTCGTGACCTGGGCTCTGTATTTGTTCATATCCCTATTGGCTCCCCTCGCCCCATTCATTTTGGACTTTTCTTTTAGAATACGTGCCTCAGAGTGTAAGTGTCATGGCAATGTGTTATGTTCAGGAGCGACGTCCCCTGCGTCTGTTGTCACACCACCCTGGTGTCTGATCTCTGCAGATCTCGGAAGCCAAGCAGAGTCAGCCTGATTAGTCCTTGGATGGGAGACTGCCTGGGAATACCTGGTGCTGTAAGCTTGGGAGACGGACCCTGCAACCCACTCCCAAAAAACAATCAGCCATTGAAAACCCTATGGGTAGCACAGAAGCACTGACAATGGTACCAGGCATGGCACAGTGTTGGGTAGTGTTTCTTTGTGTTGTACATAGGGGCACTATGAGTCAGACCCAACTCAACAGCATCTAACTACAACAAACAACAACGCCCACTGCAAACCAGTCGGATTGAATATTCATGCTCCCGAGAGAAGCACATTGGAAAAATAACATTTTATATGCAAGAGATGCTGTTCTGTATGTACGTGTATATACACACACATATGTGCATGAAATCTGAGAATGTCAGTGCAAACCCAATACGTTGTTGTTGTTAAGTGCCATCGAGTCAGTATCTGACTCATAGCGACCCTCTGTACAACAGGGGAAACACTATTGTCAGTGCTTCTCTGCTGTTTGTAGGGTTTTCAATGGCAGATTGATTTTTGGGAGGGCGTTGCCAGGTCCTTCTCCCAAGCCTATAGCTTCTGGTGTTCCCAGGCGGTCTCCCATCCAGGTACTAACCAGGCCTGACCCTGCTTAGCTTCCGAGATCTGATGGGATCGGATGCCACAGGGCTACAGTTGCAGGCCAAACCCAATATGCAGTTAAGTAAATTATAGTTTCCCACCAGTGAAATATTAGACCACCGCTGCAAAGCAACAGAACACCATGGAGAAAGCTTAGGGCAATTCCCTAACAAGGGAATTGTTGTTAGGTGCTGTTGAGTTGTGGTCTGGCTCACAGCGACCCTCATAGGTTTTCAATGGCTGATTGTTTGGGGATTGCCTTGGGAGTGGATTGCCACATCCTTCTCCCATTTTTGTGGTGCTGGGGATCGAACCCAGGACCTCAGAGCCTGCAGAGTGGGGCTCTGCCAACTGAGCTAAATCCCAGCCCTGACAAGGACATAATACTCATGAATGTGCAAGCTGTACCACCGAGCATTATTCACATTCAACCAGACCGCCACTTAGCGAACACCTGCTATGTGCCAGGCAGAGCGTGTGATGTTTTCATGTGCCTTTCTCATTAAGCCTCCACACCTGGCAAAGGTATCATTGTTCCTGTAGATGAGTGTATTCAAGGTAAAGGTCAATGTCGGGGTATGTGGAAGGAACTCATAAGTCTGGCAGAGATTTGTGTTGCGGGATCTGTACTAGGGTCTGCTTTGACCCACGATCTCATAATCCAAGCACATCTCCCAGGTGTGAATTCTATTCATCCCTCCCCAGGAGCAAAACTCTGATCGTCTCTCCGAGTCCCTCTTTGCTCCCTTCATAGCTATGGTACTGAAGCAATTCTGTCCAGTGAAACCAGAGGGTGTGTCTGGGAGAGCTGGCTGAAGGTCATGGGCCAAGATTCTCCTTTCTTTCTTTTTAAAAATTTAAATAGGCAATATGCCAGGTACAATCAAAAACTGATGAGTGTCTACATAAAAAACTTATTACAGTAAAAGATGCTTTGCATTGTTGTTGTTAGGTGCCGCCGAGTCAGATCTGACTCATATCAACCCGCGTAGGGTTTTTCAATGGCTGATTTTGGGAGTGGGCTGCCACATCCTTCTCCCATGTTTGCGGTGCTGGGGATAGAACCTGGGTCCTCAGAGAGTGCAGAGCAGCACTCTACCGACTAAGCTAACCCGCAGTTCTGCTATGCCATTGTTGTTGTTGGGTGCCGTCCAGTCGGTATGCGACTCATAGCGACCCTTCATAGGGTTTTCAATGCCTATTTCGGGATTGCCTTGGGAGTGGATTGCCAGGTCCTTCTCCCATCTTTGCGGTGCTGGGAATTGAACTTGGGACCTCAGAGACTGCAGCTAATTAGTCTTCCTGAAAATACTCCCCCTAGCGTTGGACACACTTATCACATCCCTGCCCCTTCCTGAAGCAGTTCTGGATGTCCTCTTTCATGAGTGCCTCCAGTTGCTCGGTTGCGGCTGCCTTGATGTCCTGAATCAACTCAAAACGCTTACCTTTCACCATCATTTGAGCTCAGGGAAGAGGCAGAGTCCCATGGTGCTAGACTGGGTGAATAAGGTGGATGAGGACACACTGCAATGTTTGTATCTGACAGAAATTGCTGTACCAGATGGATGTGTGACGCAGAGCGTTGTCATGATGGGGGATGAAATCAGAGACACTCATGAAAGAGGACTTCCAGAACCGCTTCAGAAAGGGCCAGGAACGATGGATAAGCGTGTTCAGAGCGAGGGGGAGTGTTTTGAAGGGGATTAATGGCTCTGTGTCTTTCACTGTAATATATATATATATATGTGTATATATATATATATATATATTACATATATTATATACATATATATATTACATATACATATATATGTGTATTAATATATGTAATAATATGTAATATTATGTAATATAATATATTATATTATATTATTATATATATTATATATAATATATTACATATATAATATTGTATGTATAGTATATAATATATAATTATATATAATATATAATATATAATATATATAATATAATATATAATATATTATATATATTATATTATTACATATAATATTATGTAATAATATGTAATAATAATATATATATATTATTTTTTAATTTTTTTTATTTTTTAAATTTTATTTATTTTATTTGTTTGCGGTACTGGGGGATGAACCCAGGGCCTCGCGCCCGCATGCTCTGCAAATGCTGGACCACTGAGCTGCACCTCAGCCCATTTTTTTTTTTTTTTACTTTTTGAGACAGGGTCTTGCTAAGTTATGCAGACTGCCTCTGGTCTCGAACTTGCAATCCTCCTGCCTCCGCCTCCTGAGCCGCTGGGATTACAGGCATGCGCCACCACACCCGGCCCCTGTAATATATTTTTTAATTTAAACATTCACTGGAGTTTTTGATCACACCCCTCAAATAAGGCACACAGTGGAGAAGGCATAAAAAGGGTAGAGAGTATACGTTCAGTCCCTCTTCCACTGGCCCCAGGCCCCCTATGCTGGGTCCCTTCCCAGTGGCTGTCACTACTGCTGTCTGCTATACCGCCTTCCAGAGATAGCCCAAGCCTTTAAAACACATGCTTAGTACTATCCCCTTCAAGTCCCCATCCTGTGCCCCCACAAGCCCCACACTTCTCTCAGAGCTCGCTCGGAGTCAGGGCCTGCCATTCTGCTTGCTTCTTTTTAAAGGCCACATACATTCTCTTTTATGTGATCTAATTTATTTGCATGCTGCCTATTGAGGATATTCATTTCCAACTTTCCCTAATGCAAACAATGCTAGAAGGAATACCCATATTCATCACTTCAATACATGGACACAATTATACCATCAATTCCTGCAGGAGAAATTGCTTTGCCTAGGGACGTGAGAACTTTTCATGTTGGTAGATCTTTCCAAATGGCTTCTCATTGAGTTAGGCATAGTTTAATCTCCTCACCCAGAAGGATGGGGCTCCAGACCATATGCTGGTTTAAATATGTGGTACTGGACTGCAAAGAACATGGGTTAATACCAGTGCTGTGAACCTTGGGGACTCACGTCTTCATGGGAACTTCTGTTTTCATTGCCCCAAAAGGTAATACCCTTGTCTAAGCAGCATCACACCTCCTGGAAAGACTAAGGCAGAAGTTTTCTTATGATATTGGGGATCAAGCCTGCAGCCGTAGCCCTGTGGCATCCGATCCCGTCAGATCTCGGAAGCTAAGCAGGGTCTGACCTGGTTAGTATGTGGATGGGAGACCGCCTGGGAACACCAAGTGCTGTAGGCTTGGGAGACGGACCCAGCAACCCACTCCCAAAAAAACAACCCGCCATTGAAAATCCTATGAAGAGCAGAGAAGCACTGACAATAGTGTTTCGTCTGTTGTACACAGGGTCACTATGAGTCAGATACCGACTCGACAGCCCCTAACAACAACAAGAACAACCCCACTAAGGGAACAGCAAAGTGACCACTGAACCCTATCTATCACACCTTTGGAAAAGGGGCTGCCAGAAGGTCACAGCAGGAGCTGGGCATGTTGTTGTTGTTGTTGTTAGGTGCCATCCAGTCGGTATCCGACTCATAGTGATCCTCATAGGGTTTTCAATGGCAGATTGTTTCGGGATTGCCTTGGGAGTGGATTGCCAGGTCAAACCCTATGAGGGTTGCTATGAGTCGGACAAGACTCGAGGGCACCTAACAACAACAATAGAGCTGGGCATGACAAACTCCAATTCTTCACGCTGGCCTTTTGTAGAGGAAGAGTGAGCTGAATTCTAATTTGATAGCCACATTGAGAGTGGACTTACTAGATGAGCACACTCCTGTTTTCTTGCGGATTCCACCTTCGTGCTGTGAAGGAGCACTTAAGTAGCATTTCAAAATCATTGACTCATCTCTGAAAGTCAACATTTCACATCTTGGTTTAGAAAATTATACACCATTACAAAAGGTTCAGTCAACGTAGAAGTATTAATGGAAAGGGTGAAATTTGCTGATCTATTGTCTCTATTCCCAGCCTCATCCTTGCGATGGAATGGCAGGGGACGGTGAGACAGTCATTCTTTTGGGTGCATTTTCTGTGCCTGTCAAAAACTCTCTGTATATCCATGCAGAGGGCCCTCCAGGTGTAACCTTTGTACAGAAGTGGACTGACTAACGCAGTGTTCTGTAACTTGCTGTTTCCCTCAGGGATCTAGCAATTGAGAGCAGATGAAAGGGCGGAGTAAGCAGTGCCAAGTTGAAAAGAATTCATGGAAATCATGGGTCAGTCTGCTGTCCTCAGCTGCTGTCTGCCCCTTCTACAGTGAAGCCCGTGCTGTTTGCATTCTACTGCGTATTGATCCAGCACGCATAGAGGGTGACATCAAATTCTTCCAGATATCTCACTGTGCTGGGCAATCCAAGCCAGAGCTAAGAGAAGCAGCTGCTCAAAGGATGCTTATCCTAGAGGACAGACGAGAACTCTAGAGGAGGTGAGGTCCATGATGGTCTGCTCATAGCTGAAGAATTGTTAGGTGGAAGAACTACTGCTCAATTTTCAGGGTCCCTAGACGGTTGTGACAGTGACCAGCAGACAGTCACAGGGAGGCAGAGATCAGTGCATCTTTGTCAGCACCCCAAGAGTGCTGGCTTTCAGTCAGGCTGCCTGGGTTCTGATTTTAACTCTTACCCTGAAGCTGAGTGAAGTCTCTGTGCCTCAGTTTCTTCAACTGTAAAATGGAGCAAGCAAGCTCCTGTTCTGTGCTGTTTCTGTGAAGATTAAGTGAGATATTCTTTGTACGGCTCTCAGAACAGAACCTGGAGTGAGGGAGACTTGGGAAGAGCATTGCTTAGTAATTGTATATCCCTGAGCTCTCTGGCTGTTACCAGCTGTGTTAGCCACCAGTGCTCAAATGAGTGATAATCTATGTCCCTGTCAAGCAGGACTTGAGAAAATCTCCTTGTTACCAGGTGCCTCTCTTTAGTTTCTGGTAGAGTGCTGCTCTGTACTCTCTGAGGACCCCAGTTCAATCCCCAGCACCACCCCTGAGGCAATCCTGAAATAATCAGCCATTGAAAACCCTGCGAGGGTCACTATGAGTTGGATCCAGCTTGGTGGCACCTAACAACGACAATATGTCCCTGATTCTCAAATCTGCCCTGGCTTCTGCATGTCACCTCACTGGCTGGCTGTCTTGGGCATGTCACCATTTGCTCAACCAAGGTTAGTTTCCTCCAGGCTGGGTAGAGCCTCCTTGCCTTGTTCAACCCAAGCACAACCCCGGGCTTTTCTTAATGTCCTGCTTATGGTAAGGAACACATCATAATGTTTGATAAATTTTACCCCATACAGGGGTAAACAAATAAACAAACAGGCACTGCCATGCCTGCCTATTGCCACACCTTCTGCCTCTAGGGACCAAATCCCTTAACATGGAGCCCACAGTACGTATCTCCTCCCCCATATGTTTGCTTCTGTCGGTTTCTCTGCCATAGCAACGGCGAGCCAAATAATCCATTGGCTGTGAAGGAAAGAATCATGGCCCTTGACCCTTGCAAGTATTTGTGACCATCACAAATGCTTCTCCCCTAAAGTCCTGCCCATCTATGATGAACCGACTGAAATCTCCTCTGAGCAACAAGTCGTACAAATCTTGGGGCCGCCATACTGAGAACCATTTCTTTGATCCCTGGATCCAAACCCGGGGCCGCCTGGTTCTGCACCCTCAGGCCACATCTTCAGGTGTGGTATCACCAGCCGTCCAACCCTGGGCTGTTCTCTTCCTTCAGCCTATGGCGACTTGCCTAAATGCCTGCCCTTTTGCTGGGTCTGCTTTCTTATTTTTCTTTCTACTCCAGTTCAGGCAGGTGGTATGCTGGTAAACTCTCTCTCCGCCAAAACAGACAAATAAACATATAAACAAACAACCTCCCCCCCCCCAAAAAAAAGCAACAGAACAGAACAATAAAACAGTAAGCCATGATTTGGTGTTTGCCAATTTCTGTGGTGTAAACACTTTCCCCACGGTCTATTTCAAGCTACCAACAACTAACTTGGGAAATTCACACATGTTCAGATATTGGCCTCCTCGCTGTGCACTGTGGGGCTTAGGCCTGTGCAGTGCACCTCATGGCTAAGCTGCTTCTGGGAATGACAGGGGGCATTGATAAGTAACTGAATAGGCATCCGTGAGTTTGCTTAACACTGAACAGAGTTATGGGGGCAACTTCAGCTGTCTTGGGCTTTAAAACCTGAAGCGTGGGCTGAATGAGAAGGATCTAAAGTAGGGATTCCCAACCCCTGGGGTCTGCTAGGAACCAGGCCACACAGTAGGAGGTAAGTGGCTGGCCAGCAAGTGAAGCTTCATCTGTATTTATAGTTACTCCCTATCATATTCCGAAACTGTGCTCTCCCCCATCCATGGAAACATTATCTTCCAGGAAACCAATTCCTAGAGCCAAAAAAGGTTGGAGACTGATGATCTAAAGGATTTTTTTCTCTTTACTGTCTCTTGTCACTGCCATGATGCACATAGACAGTTCTTTCTCAGTATCTGTGAGGATCTTTGTTTGAATGGAGCCCAAAGCTCCCTGCTTGACAGGGATATAGACTATCACTCATTTGAGCACTGGTGGCTAACACAGCTGGTAACTGCCAGAGAGCTCAGGGATATACGATTACTAAGCAATGCTCTTCCCGAGTCTCCCTCTCTCCAGGCTGGTGTTCTGAGAGCCAAACAAAGAATATCTCACTTAATCTTCACAGAAACGGCACAGAACAGGGGCTTGCTTGTTCCGTTTTACAGTTGAATAAACTGAGGCACAGAGACTTCACTCAGCTTCCAGGTCAGAGTCAAGATCAGAACCCAGGCAGCCTGACTAAAAGCCAGCACTCTTGGGATGCTAACAAAGATGCACTGATCTCTGCCTCCCTGTGACTGTCTGCTGGGGGAGAGAGATAGGGCACCAGGGCCAATTATCTACAACTATCTATATTGTTTTTATTTTCTGGATATTATCATTTGGATCTGAATGTCCCCCACAGTCATGTATTTGAACATTTGGTCCTCAGCTGGTGGTACTGTTTGTTGAGGTCTTGAAACTTCTGGGGATGGGATTCTAGCTTTGTGGAGGTGGCTCCCTGGGGGCAGGGCTTGGGAGTTTTATTGCAGACCTGTGGTTCCAGTAGGCTCTACCTGCAACCTGTTCATAATGATGAAGTCTGTCTGCAACAGGCACTGCCATGCCTGCCTATTGCCACACCTTCTGCCTCTAGGGACCAAATCTTTAACAGGGAGCCCCCAGTACATATCTCCTCCCCCGTATGTTTTTCCTCTGTTGGTTTTTCTGCCATAGCAATAGTGAGCCAGCTAATCCATTGGCTGTGAAGGAAAGAATCATGGCCCTTGACCTTTGCATGTATTTGTGACCCTCACAAATGCTTCTCCCCTAAAGTCCTGCCCATCTATGATGAACCCACTGAAATCTCGTTTAAGCAACAGGTCGTACAAATCTTGGGGCCACCATACTGAGAACCATTTCTTGCTCGCACGCCCTTCCCTCCAAAGATCCACAATGGGTGTATTTCTGGATTGCACTGCCTTTCTCTTCCCGGTACGTTCAGTCGCTGACAGAATAAGCAGTAACCTCAGGAGACAGAGAGACGCATCTGCAGCTCCGGGTCAGCCTGACATTCCTTCCCCTCCTAGTCTGGGAGACAGCGCCGCTCCCTCCCCCGCAGCCCCTCAGCCCCCCGAGAAAGAGGCCGGATCCAAGGGAGTTGCCTTTCCTTAGCTTCAAGGAAAGTGAGGAATTCTTGGTGCGTGAGTCATTGGTCCTGGCTCCAGGCAGTGCTGCTTTGCCAGGACCCCTGGGGATGAGGGAAAGTGGGAAGGAGGTAGAGTCAGGGCTCCGTTTCCTCGCTGGGTGACTCCCGTCTCCTCTGAGTTCTGGCCATCTGTTTTCCACATGGGGCTGTGGTTTTTCAAAGCCATGCTTAAGGCATGACATATAGAAGCAGCAAAATAAAATCTAGGACTGCAGGAGGTCCAGCAGAGGAGAGCAATCTGTCCCTCTTCCTTCTGCCCAAGTCCCAGGCCAAGGGCCCTATCTGGTAGCAGGGCGCAGCCCTGAGGGGTACAGCCTGAACTCCCATGAGGAACCGGCCCCGGTCTTCTCAGAGGTACCAGGCCAAGCCACAGGCTCCAAGCAACCAGAAAACCTGGTCCTCAGCCCCTGAAGGCCAGTATGCCCCATCAGTGAGAAAAGCCCTTGTCAAGGGCAAATCTCATTCATTCCAAGCTACAGAGAAATGACTGCTCTTCGTGGTGGCCAGACAGCAGCTGGACAGTTTGGTTAAAAACAAGTATGTTGTCTAAAAAGTGATCACCTCTGTTACTAAAGGAGTCTGTACTTTGCCATGGGATCTTTCTCTCTCTCTCTCTCTCTTTCCTTCTTTCCTTCCTTCCTTCCTTCCTTCCTTCCTTCCTTCCTTCCTTCTTTCTTTCTTTCTTTCTTTCCTTCCTTCCTTCTTTCTTCTTTCTTTTCCTTCCTTCCTTCCTTCCTTCCTTCCTTCCTTCCTTCCTTCCTTTCTTTCTTTCCTTCTTTCTTTCTTTCTTTCTTTCTTTCTTTCTTTCTTTCTTTTTTTGCGGTTGAACCCAGGGCCTCACGCCTGCATGCTCTGCAAGTGCTGGACCACTGAGCTGCACCCCCAGCCCATTTTTTTACTTTTTGAGACAGGGTCTCCCTAAGTTACACAGACTGCCTCTGGTCTCGAACTTGCGATCGTCCTGCCTCCTCCTCCCCAGCCGCTGGGATTATAGGCATGTGCCACCATGCCCGGCAGCTATGGGATTCTTTACACAGGATTGCATAGGACTTTTCAGGGTTTCTTTGAAGTTCATTAGCTACTGCTATGGTCAGAAAGGGCTGGGATTTATCTCGGTAGAGCGCCGCTCTGCAGTCTCTGAAGTCCCAAGTTCGATTCCCAGCACCGCAAAAATGGGAGAAGGACGTGGCAACCCATTCCCAAGGCAATCCCCAAACCATCTGCCATTGAAAACCCTATGAGGGTCGCTATGAGTCGGACACGACTTGACGGCACCTAACAACAACAACAACATGTTGAATGTGCTGGTGCATGCCTGTAATCCCAGTGACTTGGGAGGTGGAAGCAGGAGAATCCCAAGTACAAGGTTAGAGGCAGTCTGCATAACCCACTGTGGCATCCGATCCCGTCAGATCTTGGAAGCTAAGCAGGGTCGGGCCTGGTTAGTCCTTGGATGGGAGACCGCCTGGGAACACCAGGTGCTGTAGGCTTGGGAGACAGACCTGGCAACCCACTCCCAAAAATCAATCCGCCATTGAAAACCCTATGAACAGCAGAGAAGCACTTGCTGGCGGAGTTTGCAGATACAGATGCTCCGTGCCCAAATAGTGTTTCGCTTGTTGTACATAGGGTTGCTATGAGTCAGAGACTGACTCAACTGCACCCAACGAGAACATCTCAAGATAAAAATTTTTTAAAAGTGGGGGTTGGGGGGTGCAGCTCAGTGGTAGAGCACTTTCAAAGTATGTATGAGGCCCTGGGTTCAGCCCCCCAGTACGCCAAAGTGAAATAAAACAAAGCAAGACACCCCCCCCCACAAAAAAAAACCTCCTAGGCTTTGGTGTTCTTTCACTCAAATGTCCTGCCAACCACCTGAGGTCCCCCTTAGCCTGGACTTAATGCTCTTGGGGGACTCTTACCATGGCCACTCAGGGGACAGTAGCTCTGCCTGCTCACTGCGCTGCTTGTTTTGAAACAGCCATCGAGGGTAGGACTGTGAACGCAATATAGTTTAGAAGGGGGTGCATGCCTGTCATCCCGGCCACTTGGGAGGCAGAGGCAGGAGGATCTCAATTTCCCAGAGGCAGTCTGCATAATTTAGCGAGATTGTCTCAAAACAAAACAAAACAAAACAAACACAAACCAGAAGGCTGTAAGATGACCTCCCCCATTGCAAGGACTCATCCTCTGAAGGTCACGTAATTCCAAGGTGAACCAGTCACCAGTAGTGTCTGGAGACAGAGTCCCCTTGATTTGTAATCCTAATGGAGTCACCGAAACTCAGGTGAAGTCAACTACTAGAAAACTATTTTTTTCCCCTTTCTTGTTTATGGCAGGGTCTTGCTATTTACCCTGGTCTGGCCGTGAACTCTAGGTCCTCCTGCTTCGGTCTCCCGAGTGTTGGGGTTTTGGGGGTGTGCCACCAGCCCAGCTTTAGAGAACACCTTTTTAGGTGAGTTGTGTAGCAATCCCCATGTCACAATGCTTCTCCGCAGAGTTCCCAATTCTTCCCTGCTGCCCTTTGTACTCACAGGTGTGTGCGCGTGCACGTGTCCGTGTGCGTGTGTGTCAGCCAGAGAGGACCAGGCACAGCAGATCAGTGGGAAGACATTGTAAGGGCTTACATGTAATGATCTGGCTTGGAATTGAATATAAATCTCTCTGGATATGTGAGAAATTGTGCCCTATTCTGTCTTGATCCCACATTGCCATGGAAAGGTAAGTCTCTTTTTATAAAGATTTGTGCGAAAATCAGCCACGGTTTTGGGCACGGAGCATCCGTATCTGCAAACTCCGCCAGCAAGGACCGTGGCAGGGCGGAGGACTGGTTAGCGATTGGGACCTGCAGCTGCTGGGACGGGGCATGGGAAACGGGCCCTCTGTGTAGCTGACCTTGGCATGTGCAAGCTGTTTATCCTCTTGAGCACCAGTTCCCTTGTCCGTCTGTCCAGGTGCACTGGTCACTCACCCCACGGGCCGAGAGCTCCTCGATCCGCTCATTCAACAGATGCCTGTGCACAGCGCCATCCTAAGCGCAGGGAGGAATGGGAAACCCCTTGCGAACTTGTGGCAGACATGCATAATCTTCTTCCTCTCCTGGGGCTCTTCTGGTACGGCTATAACTTCTGCAGTAAAGAATTTCCAGTGAAAGCCAGGCTCGGTGGTTGTTGTTGTTGTTGTTAGGTGCCGTCGAGTCGAGTCCAACTCATAGCGACCCTATGCACAGCAGATCGAAACACTTGCCGATTCTGTGCAGGCAAACGATCTTATTTATGTTTAAGCCCATTGTTGCAGACACTGTGTCAATCCATCTGGTGGAGGGTTTTCCTCTTTTGCGTTGACCTGCCAGTCTCCCAAACATGATGTCCTTCTCCAGCGCACGCCTGTAATCCCAGTGGCTTGGGAGGAAGAGGCGAGAGGATCGCAAGCTTGAGACCAGAGGCAGTCTGCGTAACTTAGCGAGACCTGGTCTCAAAAAGTAAAAAACTGGGCTGAGGGTGCAGCTCAGTGATCCAGCACTTGCAGAGCATGCAGGCACGAGCCCCTGGGTTCAACCCCAGTATGGCAAAAAAAAAAAAAAAAAAAAAAAAAAGAAAAGAAAAGAAAAAAGAGAATTTCAAGTGGAAGGAGGAAAAAGCCTGCAAACGCTCTCCAGGGAGTTAGCGCCTTAACAAATGACATCCTGTTAAAGCGCTGGGTGAGGAACAGTTCTGGGGCCTCACTGCCAGGATCCATGTGTCTCCTGGCCTTTGGGCTCCTCTTCGAGCTCTCACGCCTCCCTCTGTGTGAAGCGTGCAGCCTCACACACACCATGCCACTGTCTGTCCAGCCCTGGACTCATTCTGTGGACTGAGACACGTAGAGTACATGAGCGCCAAAGAGAGGTGCAAGTCTCGGGATTGGTGCTGATTGGAAGAGGCAAGAGCACCCAGATTTGCTTATAATAAAGAGCACTCTGGCTTCAGATATGACTGTGGCTAGGGCCCCTTGGTTTCCACAATACTAATGCATTTGAGTGGGCTGGGGTTTAGCTCACTGGGCTGGGATTTAGTTCAGTTGGTAGAGTGCCGCTCTGTAGTCTCTGAGGTCCCGAGTTCGACTCCCAGCACCGAAAAAATGGGAGAAGGACGTGGTAACCCACTCCCGAGGCAATCCCCAAACAATCTGCCATTGCAAACCCTATGAGTCGGACAGGACTCCACGGCACCTAACAACAACAACAATGCATTTGGGCAGATGAGCAATGAGCCTGCCATGCATGGACGCTATGATGCTGCTAGGACCGGGGGAGGCCGCAGGCTGGCCATAGGCAGAGGCGAAAGGGGAGAACAGGAGGGAGGAAGACGGACTTAGCCGAGGCTGAAGGCTCAGAGGACACCACTGCTGTGAGGGAAGTCCTGGGTAGGTTGGGCCAGGCCAGTGCAGAATGGGGCATTTGCCATCTGCCTCGGGCTGGCCCACAGAGGGCCTTCCATGGGAACACCTGGGACCAAGGGAGTGGGCACAGTGGGCTGGGGCGGACTGCAGAGGAGGCTGCTGGGTGCCATGGTTAGGGACGGCAGGAAGGCAAGTGGTGGGGCTGGGGAGCCCAACAGAGGACATGAGACCCTGCTGCATGGAGGAGGGGAACCGGGGGAAACCACGATGCGCTCACTTTGTCTCTGTCCTTATCTCCGTCTCACGGGTAATTTCAATCTGGCTTTCAAGGGACAGCCTATATATATTCAGACGCTCCTCACAGCATCATTTGTCACTGCAAAACGTCAGCTGCTCCCATGTCTAACGGCATAGGAATGGTCGATTAGGTGCCAGTGTTGAGAAGTCGCAGTCTGTGATGCAGCCGTTAAAGCAGACAGATTGGAAGGGGAGGCAGCAGCTTGGGCAAAGTGTATGGTGCGGTATTTGTGAAGGGCAGGGCAGGGCGTCTCCGATCCATCCGTGTGTTGCTGAGCACTTACTGTGTGCCAGAGCCTGGGCCTTGGACCTTCCAGGGGACTGCTCATTCTCTTGGAGAAGGAGGTCCACAAGGGGTGAGGGAACCAATGAACGCACACAGAGAAATGATGGGCAGTTCTGGATACGTGGCCCAAAAGATAGGCACATAATGACATGGAAGTTCTGTGTAATACACGACTAGATGCAGGGAACAGAGAGCAACCAAGATCCGTAAGCCAGGATCCAGCCCTGCACATCCCCCCAGGCTGGCGGGAACTCCACAAGTCAGGGCAGTGGAGCAGCCGTTCTGCAAGGAGGTCGCGAGGGCGTCTCCTTGGGCTCAAGTCCCGGATTCCCCACTTGCCGGTGTGGGACCCCAGGCAGATTCCTTACCCTGACTCTGCCTCAGTTTCCTCATTTGTGAGACAGGGATAATGGAGCTTCCTCCTAACACGTGGTGAGGGTCAAATGGACGAAGGCTATCACAGAGAGCCGGTACTGGGTGTGTGCTTAGTAATTCTCAGCAATTATCATTACCCTGTTGTTATTTGGTCTAGTGCTGGCACTTTTGATAATGCGTTACTGTGCATGGATAATTACAATGTCTACATATGAATGAAATAGTTTTTAATGCATTAACCTGGATCCTTTAGGAAGCAGATGCAATGACCAATGGACTGTGTCCAGATTACAGGAAGAGGTCCACCTATGAGAGACATGGGGAGGTGGCTGTGGTGTGAGGGGTGGGGGGGAATAGCCAGACTGCAATACCAGTGGGAGCGGAGTCTTGTTGTTGGGTGCCATCTAGTTGTGTCTGACTCATAGCGAACCTTACAGGGTTTTCAATGGCTGATTGTTTCGGGATTGCCTCGGGAGTGGTTGCCACATCCTTCTCCCATTTTTCGGTACTGGGAATTGAACTCGGGACCTCAGAGACTACAGAGCGGCGCTCTATCAGCTGAGCTCAATCCCAGCCCATACCAGTGGGAAGGAGAGAGAAAATCACAGTCATCCTGATAGGGAGGGGTTGAATCTGAGCCATCAGCACCAAGAAGAAAGGTAAGGAATGGATCCGGAAGATGGTGCAGAGGGAATCCTGACTGAGTGGCTCATGAGGGGAGGGGCTTCATTCCTGGGGACTTGAGAGGGGGACGGTGTGAGGGAACGAGGCTGCCGTGCATTCGAAAATGTTCAATATGGCAGCTGTGGGTCCTCAGGCCAACGTGGCTGTGGGAGGAGCCTGGCGTCCCCAGCAGTGGCCTGCCTTGGTCTCTCTGCAGCACCAGTCCTCAAGCCTAGGGGAAGGGTGGCCTCCTACGCATGCAGCTGTGGCTTTCAGAGCACAGCTGTGGGGGCGTCCTGACCCTGAATGTCTCTGGGGTTTGTCCTCGTGGTCATTGTGCTCAATGATGCTAAGGTGCTTCTCTTGTTCCATGGTGCCTTTGGGACACTTGGGAAATGAATGAACAGCTCTGATCCTTAGTTTGCTCAGCTGTAAAATAGGGGTAATGGCAGCATTAACCGCAAAGTGGGCTGCTGCGGGAATTAACTGAGTTAATGAGCATGGAGTCATGCAGGAAAGGGCACGAAGATCTCGGAAGCTCATGTTACATCAGTGACACCTCTGCTGTGCCAGGCAGGGCAAGTCAGGAGCAGCTCAGTCTGTGTGGGTGTTCATCCGGTTTCTGCTGGACAGTGGGTGGGAGTTGGGGATGGGTGATCTTTCCTTTCCTGTTGAATGTGAATGGAGAAGCTGTACTCTTTATTGCCACTGGCTGCCATCTTCTGAGGCCATTGGGAAGGTAATAATTTTAGTTCTTGAGACTAACCCTTCTCCTCCTCCTCCTCCTCCCCCTCCTCTCTTTCTTCTTTCCTCCTTCTTCCCCCTCCTC
>VMDO01027451.1:0-25250 GCA_007922755.1 Pedetes capensis
ACGCCACCTCAAACACCAGTGACAAGCACGTTGGGGACTTCCTCTGGTGTGGACTGGCTCTGCGCCTGGTTGGGAGCTCCTCTGCCCGCTCGGGGTGTCCTGTGGGACCAAGGCCCAGTGGCAGGACAGACACGACCTGTTCTGCAGAGCTCAGCCTGTAGACCCTGGAGAACATCATGTTTTCATCACCACAACTTTCGTCATTATTGCACCTTGTTGTTGTTAGATGCTGTCGAGTTGTGTCCGACTCATAGCGACCCTCATAGGGTTTTCAATGGCAGATTGTTTCGGGGTTGCCTCGGGAGGGGGTTGCCACGTCCTCCTATTTTTCAGTGCTGGGAATCGAACTCGGGACCTTAGAGACTGCAGAGTGGTGCTCTATCAACTGAGCTAAATCCCAGCCCTACTGCACCTTAGGAGAAACAGAAAAGCAAAAAACAATCTCTTTTTAAAGATTCTTTTCTTTTTTATATTCTTTCTTAAAAATGTATCTCCCTTTATTGGTAAGTGATGATGGGGTACAGATAAAGATTCCTTTCAAAATGTCACTATTATTTTGAAATTTTGCTTGTAGCTCTGATTACACAGTACCTGTTCAATAGACGTGCCAGGAGCCATGCTATGACCTGGACCCCTGCTGCTGGTGGGTTCTTATTGTGCTACATCTGCAGTAGTGTACGGATTGATTCTCTGCTGTGTGTCTGGGGATGCATACCCCAGCTGCTCTCTGTCCTCTGCCGGCCTGTGCCCAGCTGAGCCCTGAGGCTGCCACACAGATGGGCTGGGAGCTGACACAGCCCAGGGCCAAGGGTGAGGCCACCTCTGTTATTTCCTATCCAGGCCTTAGCTGGGCATACTGCGGCCAGACTGCCCTGCCCGGAGGGACTTTCCGGACTGCCTCTGGCCCTTGCTTGGCCCAAGCGTCCCTCTGCACCGGTCTCCTGGCTCTGCCCTCCAGCTCCGCACAAGGAGGCTGCCTTCATGCCACGCTGAGCCCTGTTCCGCCCCACGTGAGTCTGCCCAGGTCTGGCCATGTGCTCCTGCCTGACCGATGAGCGCGGGGTGCGTGGGAGCTGGCTGCTCCCCACACACAGCCTCAGCTCCGCTCTCCTCCACACTGTGGGTGTGGCGTCACTAGTGCTGGGTGCTGCCCTGGGAGGGGTCCCTGGCCCTGACGCCTAGTCTTCACTCAGCTGAGCCCTAGGGCTGGTCACGTTCTGGGGGAGGAATGTGGGGGTCTTCCTCATTGCACTGGGATGTGGAGGGCCAGAGTGCTGGGCTGGCAAGTGTCCTGCGGTCTCAGGAAGAGTGCTGTGTCACCAGGAGGCTCTGCAGGCGCTGTCCTGGTCACAGCCCTCAAGATGGCTGTGAAGGCCTGCCCAGGCTGAAGCCCAGCTTGCAGTAGCCATGGCACGACATTCACGGACGTGAGTCAGTGGATCAGTCAGGACCACATCCAGGAGAATGGGTTTCTGTGTCAACTGCCCTGCTGGGAGCCTGGGGTTGGGGAAGCGGCTGTGACTCAAAGCTCCAGGAGAACCTTGGGGAGCAGCCAGTGTGGGGCCACAGGCTTGCAGCGTCCTCTGGACATAGATGGATGAGGGCCAGAGCTGTGACCATGGTCACTGCGGTGCTTTTGAAGGGCTGCTTCGAGAGCCAAAGATGGGTTGGGGGTGGAGGGAGAGAGAGAGAGGAAGAGAGAGAGAGAGAGAGAGAGAGAGAGAGAGAGAGGAAGAATAAGGAGAAGGAGAAGAAGGGGAAGAAGAAGAAGAGGAGGAGGAGGAGGAAGGAACAAGAAGAGGAAGAAGAAGAAGCAGAAGAGGAAGAGGAAGAAGAAGAAGAAGAGGAGGAGGAGGAAGACGAAGAAGAGGAAGAGGAAGAAGAGGAGGAGGAAGAGGTAGAAGAAGAGGAAGAGGAAGAGGAGGAAGAGGAAGAAGAGGAAGAGGAAGAGGGAGAAGAAGAAGAAGAAGAAGAAGAAGAAGAAGAAGAAGAAGAAGAAGAAGAAGAGGAGGAGGAGGAGGAGGAGGAGGAGGAGGAGGAGCAGGAGGAGGAGGAGGAAGAAGAAAAGAGGAGAGGAGAGAGGCTCCCAATGCAGCAGGCTCTACTCAGTCACACACTCGCTCATCAGCCATCCAAGAGCCTCGGCCTGGGCTGCCTCATTCCTTTGGCCACAGAGATGGCTTCTCACAACTAAATGTGGACACAGCAGCCCATTCGCCTGGCGCACAGTGCACCCCACACTTCCTCTGTGGGGTGGCATCCCATCACAGTTTGGAGGTCTCATGCACAGGAGAATCTTTCTTCTTGCCCCCATTTACTCATTTGCTTATTTGGTCATTTCCTTACGTGGTGGACTCGGGGGCCCTCCTCAGCTTTCGTAGGACACCCAGGGTCCCTGTGCTCTCACTGTGAGGGGCTCCCAGTCAATGGCAGCAGGCCCTGGCCCTCCCCTGTGCAGAGGCAGCCTTCTCCTGAGTATATTGCCTGTGCAGACACCAGCAAGCTCTCAGACCTTCACACCAGGCCCCTGCCAGCTGGCCCACACAGCGCTCCTCAGCACCCAGGGCAGGGCCTGGCTGCGCGGGACATGGCGTCTGTGCGCTCCAAGGCAGCTTATGTGGCTACGGGGGCTGGTGTTGCTTGTGGTGTTGGGTTCTGAGAGGGGATCCTCGGCTGGACTCTCTCTGGGCCAAACACACAGATTTTGGCTTTCTGTCTCGGGAGAGCAATGTTCAAATCTTGGAGACCGCTACACACAGCTTCTCACAGGAGACAGGGACGGGCAGTGCTGGCCTAGAGCCACACCCTGTAGGCCTTGCTCTGTAGACTCGTCCCGTGCCACAGACACCTGTCCTTGGTCATCTTAGTTAGTAACCAAGTCTCAAGGGAAGAGGTGCAGCTGGGGGCAAGTCCCAGTCGTCTGGTGTGGCAGCACTGGGTTCTGGAAGCACAGGTATGCGGGTGTGTGGACAGGCCAAGATGGGGCTGCTGGTACAGGAACTGCCTTCATGGCTGCCTGGGAACCCACGGCTGCTGGGGGCTCATTGCGCCCTTCCTGGGCACCTTAGCTCACCTCAGCACCCGAGGACTCACTGACACCCAGGCCCACGCCTGCCACGTGCCCGCCACATTCGCAGCTGCAGGACCTTGGCCACCCAGGCCTGGGGCAGGAAGGGGACACTTGTGTTCCGGCCAGGCACAGCCAGCTCTGGTGAGCTGACAAGTTTGGAAAATATTTGTCACGTGGAGGAACACCTTGACTCAATTAACCCAGGAAGAATTAGCCGGGAGGGCAAGCCCCGGGATTCAGCACTCTCTGAGAACGCTGGCTGGACATGCGCTCACTTGGGCCGGTGCCCAATGCTCAGAGGAAATGCTTTCTGTGTACAAACACGAAGCCCGGCTGGTTCCCAAGCCCTAAGAAGTTCCAGATGCCCGGAAGAGTCACTGCATGTGATTGGACGCTCGGCACCAACGCAGGCTGACCCGCCCTTCCTGGCAGGACCCAGAACTTCCCTCTTCAGCACTTTCCTCAAGTAGGGACCATGGGCAGGACACTGCTGGGAAGTTCTGGGAACTCCCCGGCCAGGTTCCGCTCTCAGAGGCCAAGAGAGCTCAACATGGAATCACGGATTCCTGAGCATCAACAAGTGGACCCATCGGCTCCTAGACCCAATGGAGCCGGCTGGCTGAGGGCTGCCCACAGCACAGAGTGGCCACATGGGCCTGAGCCAGGTGGGACTGCCCAGCCAGCCAAACCGGACCCTATCCAGGAAGAAGGGTCCAGAAAGGGACACAAATTGCAGGAGGGGCCCGGAAGCTGGCTCGGCAGAGCCGCTGCAGCCTCCGTTCTGACGTGGAACGTGGATGCAGCCCAGGTATCCACCTTGACCCACACCGGAGTCCACACATGAGGGCAGCTCACAGCGTCACAGAGGAAAACCATTGTGGTGTTGAAGGGCTTTCCGCCTGCCTGGAGGACCAGCTGGCATTCTAAAACGTGGTCCTCTTTTGCACTAGCTTCATGAAGACATGTTGTTGTTGTTGTTGTTGTTGTTGTTGTTGTTGTTGTTGTTGTTAGGTGCCGTCAAGTCGGTATCCGACTCATAGCGACCCTACGTACAACAGGGGAAACACTATTGCCAGTGCTTCTCTGCTGTTCATAGGGTTTTCAATGGCGGATTGGTTTTTGGGAGGGGGTTGCCAGGTCCTTCTCCCAAGCCTACAGCACCTGGTATTCCCAGGTGGTCTCCCATCCAAGTACTAACCAGGCCCGACCCTGCTTAGCTTCCGAGATCTGACGGGATCGGATGCCGCAGGGCTACGGCTGCAGGCCTTCATGAAGTTATAGCCCTTTGAAATCATTAGGATGGGTGTCGCATAGTAAGCACTTTAGAAGCAGGAGGTGCTGGGTGCTGGGTTAGCCTTTCATAAGCATCGCCACTGTGGTCCTCACAGCACCCCACTGGAGCAGGTATCTTTCTTCTTCTGCTTCACCGAGGAGGCAGAGGCAGGAAGGAAAGGACCACAGCATGGCCACTGACACGCCAGGACCGAGACGTGGGCCAAGTCGCACAGAGGAGCCTGCCCGGGCGTCGTCTGGGAAGGAGACTGTGGCCTCTCGGGCTGGCTGCTGCTCCTTCCCTGGGCTAGTGGTGGACAAGCAAATGCCCCCGTCCCCCAGGCATGCTCCTGCCGCTTCCACGCCAGCCCAGCCCCACGAGGCTTTGGTTGCACTTTGCCTTTGCCAACTAAAGGAGCCTTAACTGGGCAGGTGCAATCTGTGGGTGTCCGGGGCTCTCACTAGAATTTGGAGTCTTGGGCTCAGTGAGAGGTGCTGGCAAGGTCCACGGGCTCACTACCTGAGGGCCCTGGTCTTCTGGTGTCTGGGCACTGATCCAGACACCACGCGGGAGCCACTTGGCTGAGCAGCTACGCAGGTGCTCATACTGCACCCTCCTGACAATGAGGAGCAAGGTCCGCATGGAGACAGGCCTGGCGGTGGGAGAGGAGAGAGTGGCCCTGGGCTCTGCTCCCGCCTGTTCTGACCACACTGCTGACCATGTGCACAGAAGCCCAGCAACCGTGTGGCTTCCACTTCCTCCCGGCAATACCCGATCTGCGATCACACACTCCTCACCCCCCTCCCCAGGCCCCTGCACAAAGCCCCAGCAGACCTTGCGTGTTACATAAACCCACCTGCAGAGGAGAGACCAAAACCCAAAACTCCGCCTGGAATCTTCGCTTGGCCTCACCGTGCAGCTGCATGCGGATGGCAGTGGAGGATCCGTTCAGTCTCAGATGCAGAATCCGTTGAACTCTGGGCTCACGTGGTCAGAGATGTCATTGAAGCCGTGCCTCAGGCAGGCCTTGCGGAGGCTGTTTGAAAGATGGCCGGCATTCTAGAGCTGAATCCGTAGCCTTTATCTACCCTGCCATCCGTTTGTGCTGCTGTAACAAAGTGCCGGAGCCTGGCAGATCCATAGACAGCAGCAGCCTGTTCATCGAGGTGCTGGAGGGTGGGCTTCCGAGATGGAGGCTCGGGCACCTGGAGTGGTGAGTGCCTTCTCGCTGCATTGGTGTGGAAAAGGAAGAAGGCAGGGGAGCACTGCTCAAGTTTGAGCCAGGAGCCAGGAACTCAGTGCCCTCTGACTCAGCCTCTTCCCAGGGCCTCGTTATGTCCTACACTGAGTGCCAGAGGGACGCCACACTCAAACCAAAGCATCTCCAGGCTGGAGACTCCTTTAGGAGCAATCCCCCAGTGCTGCAAGGTGTGGGGGCCTCTCCGTGCCCTGTGGCAGTGGGCTTCGTCCCCTCCCTAGCAAGCAGTGTGCCGGCACTTTCCTGAACTCTAAGCTGTGTGCAGAGATTTTGTCTCACAGATTCACTGTAGAACTGAGGGGTGGCAATGCTGTAAAGAAATAACATGTTGCCGGGTGCAGTGGCATAGGCCTGCAATCCCAGCGGCTTGGGAGGCAGAGGCAGGGAAATCGCAAGTTCGAGACCAGAGGCAGTCTGAGTAACTTAGCGAGACCCTGTCCCAAAAAGTAAAAAAAAAAAAAAAAAAAAAAAAAAAAAAAAAAAAAAGGGCTGGGGGTGCAGCTCAGTGGTTCAGCACTTGCAGAGCATGCAAGCTTGAGGCCCTGGGTTCAACCCCCAGTACCGCAAAAAAAATAAATAAATAAAAAAGAAATAACATGTTTGCAAAAATCTGGCTGTACGATATTTACTGCAGTGTGCTTTGGAACAGAAACATTTGAAATAACAAAAGAAACTATTTAAATAAATCACAGCACATAGAGGTGACAAAATACTATAGAGTCCTTAAGATACTGTGTCGCCTGCAGCCGTAGCCCTGTGGCATCCAATCCCGTCAGATCTCGGAAGCTAAGCAGGGTCAGGCCTGTTTAGTACCTGGATGGGAGACCGCCTGGGAACAACACCAGGTGCTGTAGGCTTGGGAGAAGGACCTGGCAACCCCCTCCCAAAAATCAATCTGCCATTGAAAACCCTATGAACAGCAGAGAAGCACTGACAACAGTGTTTCCCCTGTTGTACTATGAGTCGCTATGAGTCCGATATCAACTCGACAGCACCTAACAACAACAACAACAACAATGACAACAACAAAGATACTGTGAAAGTGACCTGAGAAGAGATTGAGCTATTTAGAGTGTCCACCTGGGCTCTAGCACCAGCTCTGCCACTCAAGTCTGTGTGACCTCAAGACAGTTACTTAATCTCTCTGTGCCAGAGTCCTCTCATTGGCCAAGTGAGGACGGCAGCCACACCCACATTATAGGATGGTCGTGAGTGGTTGATAAACATGAGTGCTCAGAGCACTGCCTGGCACACACTTCACACTGTCGTTACAAATTGTGTAGTGAAAAAATCAGTTCACAGTGTGTTGCTGTTGTTAGGTGCCGTCGAGTCATGTCCGACTCATAGCGACCCTCATAGGGTTTTCAATGGCTGTTTCAGGATTGCCTTGGGAGTGGGTTGCCAGGTCCTTCTCCCCTTTTTGTGGTGCTGGGAATTGAACTTGGGACCTCAGAGACTGCAGAGCAGCGCTCTACCAACTGAGCTAAACCCCAGCCCAGTCACAGTGTGCAGTCATATGTATTTAAAGATCGCATGGCCACAGGCGTGAGACAATCATTCATGTGAGAACACAGACGTGGGAGTCACACTCTGGGAAGACCGAATGGTTGCTTCTGTGTGGAAGGTCGTGGGATGTCTCAGTGCTTCTTATTGCTCTCTCTCTGTCTGCAGTGGAGATTTTTTGTAATAGGGATAACAAAAATCAACATTAGTTCTTGTGAAAAATATAAACCACATATACAGTGTTGGTCTGGCGACTCCATGTCCGTATTCATCATGGAATCAGGAAATCCTTCTTCAGAAGTTCCAGGCTCCGTGGGTGCCCATGACGGAGCCTCCTATACTCACCTTTGGTCAACGACTTGCCTGACATTTGTCACTAGAGATAAATAAGGTTCTTTCCCCGACTTGTCATGAATTTAAGAAAATTCAGAATAAAATGGCTTTTGTTCTTTTCTTTCTGTTTTCTTTCTCCTCTCCTTTTCTTCCTTCCTTCCAACTGTGCAGTTTTCTATGAACATAAAATGTTGTTGCTGTTGTTAGGTGCTGTCAGGTCGGTATCCAACTCATAGCAACCCTCATAGGGTTTTCAATGGCTGACTGTTTCAGGATTGCCTTGGGAGTGGAATTGCCACCTCCTTCTCCCATTTTGGGGTGCTGGGAATAGAACTTGGGACCTCAGAGACTGCAGTGCATTGCTCTATCAACTGAGCTAAATCCCAGCCCATGAGCATAAAATAGTGATGGAAAAATACGGAGACCTAGGATCTCTGAGTGCAGGACAGTGATGACTCAACCCACTGCCACATTCCGGCACAGATCGAGTGAGTCACAATTGCAGTGGCAGCTTGTGGAAGATCCCCCGAAACTGCACAGCCAGCTATGGCTCGGGCGCCATTTTGGGTCTTGACTGAAACTGTGGTCCATGGGCTGCCACTCTGGGTCTACACCTCCAGCTACTCCAAGCACTGCAGGCAGAACTGTCTCCACACATTTCCCAAGAGCCTGGTGAGGGAACGCGCAAGGGTGGAGTTGTTTCGGGGGGTGATTTCCCCATCCTACAGACACTTTGGGAGAAGGACCCAGCAACCCACTCCCCAAAATCAATCCACCATTGAAAACCCTATGAACAGCAGGGAAGCACTGACAATAGTGTTTCACCTGTTGTACACAGGGTCGCTACGAGTCGGATACCTACTCGACGGCACCTAATAACAACAACAGGCACTCTGGCAAGCACGTCATTCATAATCAGTGAGGGTGACAGACATGCTCTTTGAAAGAAAAGTTAGACCAGAGCTGAGCATAGGGGCTTCTTATCTGCTCAGATCTGACCAGAAGCCAAGGAGCAGGGAGAGGTGCCCCCTACCTCGTGAGAACTGTCCTCTGCCCGGTGACCAGAGAAGTCCTGGGTAGACTCGCCTTCTGCCTCTGCACATCCTGGCAGTCTGGGGCCCGATTGCCAGGGTGGGATGAAAGCCACCCGGCATCACCCTCAGAGGAACAGGAGCTGGCGAGCCAGTTCTCGTGGCTCAGGCGGAGACCGCCTAAGACCACAGAGAAGCCACCTCACAAATGCCATGCTTGTGTCTGGCAGGAGCCAGCTGCAAACTCACTCCCCTCTCCTGCAGCCTCAAAGCCACCTCTGTCCTCCTCAGGGATGTCTTCTGCACCCTGGGATGTCCACTCTGCTATGCTGCTTACCTGCAGACAGAGCAAAGACAGGACCTAACCTGGCACTAGACGGGCGAAGCCCAGGGGAGCGGGCTCAGAGCCCCTCCTTCTGTCCTCTCAGGGACTAGATCAGAGAGCAACTCTGAGCAGCTGCCCCAGGACCAGAGCTAGCACTTTGGCCGCATGCCAGGAACACAGCGTTTTGCCGCTGCCCTCAACACCGCTGCAGTCCTTGTGCCACTTTATGTCTCGGGCTTGTTTGGTGCTGGGAAGTGGAGCCAGTGGCCAGTGCTACGGGAATTCCCTGCACGCGGCAGCCTTTCTGGCTGCGCTCAGGAGAGTGAGGACCTCAGAGAGGCAGGGACCTCTAGGTCCAGGGTGCCCAGCAGAGGCAGCTCTCAGGGGCCTGGGACAGAGGAGAAGCGGGAGGCAAGGTGTGGTGGCCAGCTTCATGGGACTAGGGCTTGGCGTGTGAGGCAGGGTGGGGGAACAGGGGCTCTGTGGACGTGGAAGTTCTGTGGCTGCAGCTCCAGCCCTCCCACCTGGCCACAGCACCCGCTTTGCCGTGTCGTCAGGGAGGGACATCTGCCAGAGCCCCTGCCCCCACCTGTGGCTGTGGCTGGAACCGTGGCCATCTCCTCCTACCTCAGTGCTGCTACCCTCCTTCAGACCCCCTGGCCTGATCCGCTGACCTTCTTTCATTCCCCCCACCTCTCCAGGCCCTGGCCCAGCTGAGGCTCGACTGAGCCATGGGGACCCCAGGCCAGGGCCTCCTCTCCCGGCCCAGGCTGCAGTTACCCTGGGAAGAAGACCAGGTTGTTTTTGTGACCCTTCTGTAAGCCTGAAATCAGCCGAAATAAGGTGGGTTTTGTTTTGTTTTGTTTTGTTTTTGTTTTTGTTTTCAGGACACGCCTGGCACAGTTCACAATAGTTTTCTGACCAGATGGAGACTGAAAGGCACACAGTTCCCGCCGCGTGGGTGGTGCTAGAAAGCTCTGCTCTTTAAGAATGAGCACGATCCTGACAAACTGAACTCAAAAAACGTAAATCAGACCTGGGAAGTTCTTAGCCATGCCGTTGCCTGAGGCCACCAGAGCCTCCCTAGAGCCATGGAACGGGGCCTCCTGAGCCCAGTCGAACCTCCCTAGACCCATGACAGCAGAGCCTTCGGGTGGAAACAAAGCCCTGACCCTTTTGTGAAACTCCCCTGGTGCCCATCTTCTATGAAACAGGCCTTAACTCTAAGAAGGCCTACCAGGGAAGAGCCCGTCAGCTTCTTAACGCATCTACTGTACGCCTTTAATTTCAACATGGTGCCTCTACCCACACATTCAGAAGTGTACGTTTCTTAAGACGCCACCACCGCAGGGGAGGTGGAGGGCGTCCCAGCTCGCCAAGGCCCTGGCCTACTGATCATCTGTTGCCCAAAGTCCTCCTGATGTTGGGTGCCGTGCCCCCACGTGACAGCACAGACCCACCCTCACATCCTGAGCCCCAGGCAGCTCTCGGCCTAGGCAACCTCTAGGCAGCCAATACCCAGTGGTCACGGTCCACACTGGCTTTTTCCACCAGCTGGAGCCCAGGTTTGGGTTCATTCCCTGCAGCTGGCCTCCCTCAGGGATCCGGGTTCTCCTGGTGTTGCCTGCTTGGACAGTCTCCGTTCTAGGCTTCTGGGTACTTGTTCTCTCAGAGTCTGCCTCTCAACTTTGGGGGCCTTTCCTCTGACAACCCTTAACACTGGGTCTGTTCTCCCCAGGCGGCCACATTGGGCATCCTCACCTGGTCTCCATTTCTTTCTTTCTTTCTTTTTTTTTTTTCAGTACTCAGGGTTGAACCCAGGGCCTTGCGCTTGGGCGCTCTGCAAGTGCTGGACCACTGAGCTGTGCCCCCAGCCCATTTTTTACTTTTTGAGGCAGGGTCTTGATAAGTTATGCAGACTGCCTCTGGTCTTGAACTTGCAATCCTCCTGCTTCCGCCTCCCGAGCTACTGGGTACTGTTGCTGTTGCTGTTAGGTGCCATCGAGTCGGTATCCGACTCATAGCGACCCTCATAGGGTTTTCAGTGGCTGACTGTTTCGGGATTGCCTTGGGAGTGGGTTGCCATATCCTTCTCCCATTTTTGCAGTGCTGGGAATTGAACTTGGGATCTCAGAGACTGCAGCGCAGCACTCTACCAACTGAGCTAAATCCCAGCCTGCACTGGGTACAGGTGTGCGCTACCACTCCCGGCTTGGGTCTCCATTTCTTTGGGGTGACAGCGCCATGCCCTTCTCCTTGCCCCACACTGCCTGGTGGTTGAGATCTCTGACAGCTGTGGCTCTGACCTGGGCGTGGCCCATGGGATTGGCACTGCCTCTCCTCTCCCCTCTGCAGCAAGGGGCAGCACAGCGTCCACTGCCGTCCAGGGACTTGTACCAGGGCTGGGCACAGATGCCTGCCTCACCCTTCCACATCTCTTAGGTCTCAGGTGAAGGAGTTCAGAGACCATCGCCCAAGACTCCAACCAGGAGCCCATGGGGACGAGGGAGGTGGGAGGGGCTCCCTCTGGCCTCCGAGTGACCACAGGCAGGGCCTCCAGGAGGGTCCTCCAAGGAGGAGCACACTCTCCATGGCCCTGCCCCAGGCAGCTTAGGGACCTGAAGGCTGGAGTGCCACACAGGCTGTCACCTGCACTTCCAAGACAGCACCGGTCCCTTCCCTCCCCAAGAGACCTGTGTCACCCCCCACCCTGCCTGCCTGCCCTGACAGCCCCAGGCCCCTCTTCCCATCCATGGCTCAGGGTTCTAGAAACGCTCCAATCATTGCCCCTCTTTAAGCCCTTGGCATTAAAATGGGCTTCCCTGATCATCTGCCTCCCTTCCGTTCATTCCAGACTTGATCCTCAAACCTTCACAGGGTTCTCCCCGCAGAACCGTGGACCCTTCTTCTGAACCGGCTCCCAGCCTGCCCCCTGCTCTGCCTCCCCATGACCCATCGAGGGCACCTTCCTGCCCATGTCCTCCCTGGCACCCAAGGGCTTCTTCCCCAAAGGTCTCCAAGCTGCCACCAGGGGACCCAAGTGAAGGTCCCTAGTTCAAGCCCCATGGGGGTTCTCGACCACCTCGGTTCGGCCTGAAGAGTCCTCACCACCCCAGTAGGGCCCCAGCATCCCGGGGCTGGGCCTGCCTGCCTGTGCTGTGCTCCAGGTCTCAGAGAAAGGATGGTGGGTGCCGACCCCCCTTCTTCCTGTCCAGCTCCCAGGCAGACACCATGCCTTTACTCCTTGGACCCTGGAGGTCCAGGCCTGGATGCCTGCTCCCAGGATGGCGCTTGAGGGAAGATGGGCTTGTCTGGGGGTCCTGTGTGGGGAGGAACATGGGCCAGCCCCAGGCACACCACAGCGTCCCGGCGAGCCTCATCCTGGTGCTCCTTGGAGGTGCTGGCTCCAGGCACAGAGCGGGGCAGTGGGAGGCCATCTCTACCCTTCCATGGCCGGTACGAGTGGCTGGAAGCAGCTCCTTGTCTCAGTTCTGTCTGGTCAGCTGCCTCAGGCAGCCACAGAAGTGCCAACCCCTGCGTTGTGCTTTTGGAATGGAATGTTTTAATTGAGATATTCAGCTCAGATAAACAAGATTTCTCATAACATCCCTTTTGCTGGAAAACCAGGAGACGGAAAGACTTGGAGGATGGGGATGAGAGAGAAATTGCAAAACCGAAACCAAACACTGGGCAGGAACCGGAGAGGGCGGATGTGCCGAGCGCTCGCAGCACTTGCGGGAAAGCGTGCCGGCTGGCGGGAATTCGTGGCCCATCGGGGGCCTGGAATGTCCGCCAGCCAGGCTCTTCCGCCACGAAAGTGATGTAGTGACGAAGGTGAAGAGCCTCCGAGGAGGGTGATGGAAGCCCCCCAGGGCCTGTGGGCCCGGGTGCTGGAGACTACCAGGAAGGTGTCTGGCCAGGACACGCAGGGGCCCGCGTGCCCCTTCCCAGGCTCCCAGATCTCGGAAGCTAAGCAGGGTGGGGCCTGGTTAGTACTTGGATGGGAGACCACCTAGGAACACCAGGTGCTGCAGGCTTGGGAGAAAGACCCGGCAACCCACTCCCAAAAAACAATCCATCATTGAAAACCCTATGAACAGCAGAGGAGCACGCTCGGAGGCCTGGCTCAGCGCCAGAGCATCATGCTAATGACAAGAATGCAGACACACCTCCCCAGGTGTGTGTAGACACTGAGAGTCCTGGAAGGGGCACTCGGGCCCCCACATGTCCTGGAGAGGGTGAGGGCATTTGGAACAGACAGTCTCTAGTGGAATACAAGTCAGCTAACACCCATTGGCCGGTCGTGGTGGCACACCCCCATGAACGACTCACTGAGGAGGCTGAGGCAGGAAGATCACGAGTTTGAGGCCAGCTTTGGCTATACATTTAGGTCTGCAGTCGTAGCCCTGTGACATCTGATCCCGTCAGATCTCGGAAGCTAAGCAGGGTCGGGCCTGGTTAGTACTTGGATGGGAGACCGCCTGGGAACACCAGGTGCTACAGGCTTGGGAGAAGAACCTGGCAACCCACTCCCAAAAATCAATCAGCCATTGAAAACCCTATGAACAGCGGAGGAGCACTGACCATAGTGTTTTGCCTATTGTATGTAGGGTCGCTGTGAGTCGGATACCGACTCAACGGCACCTAACAACAACAGCACCCATTGTGTTTAATACTATTTTCCCTTAAAAAGGGGCCCCCTTGAGTGCCACTGAGTGCCTGCCAAATTAGCACACACAGCGGTTACTGGGGTTGATGAGTGCATGCAGTGGGATACTGTGGCCCCCGGCTTATCTTCACCCAAAGTGCTGCTCAACACTTCCACATGGGGAGGCAGAGGCTGCTGGGATGCTGAGAGCTTCAACCCCACTGTGGTGGCCAACGGACCTCAGGAGGCATGGGTACTGCATCCACTTTGCGGCACTCCCACCTAGCAGGCCAAGATGTCTTCTCCTTCCTCAGACCACGGAGATGGGAGGAGTCACGAGGACCTCATTTTGCTTTCACTCACTGTTTACTCACGGAGCACCCGCCATCAATGTGTGGTTTGCAGTAAGCTTCATGCGGCATCCAAAGTCCCCCGGCACGACCTGGGGACAAACCGTGACACCCTGAGAAGTAGATTTGCTGGACTTGTAAACTCGCCAAGTGAGAGAACGTTTAAGCCACAGATCATAAATTCAAGGACAGAATTCATGAGTGCAGTTCTGTGTCTAGCAGATGTACAGTCCCTGGAAGCAGCATCAAAATCACTTTAAATTTGCTGAATGGCCATGGGAGTTTCTTACATTTACTTTTTTTTTTTTTTTTTTTTTTTGCGGTACTAGGGGTTGAACCCAGGGCTTGGACCACTGAGCTGCACCCCCAGCCCGTTTTGTAGATTTTATTATTTTCTGAGACAGGGTCTCGCTAAGTTACAGTGACTGTCTCTGGTCTTGAACTTGCGATCCTCCTGCCTCCTCCTCCCCAGCCGCTGGGATGACAGGTGTGTGCCACCACGCCCGGCTCTTACATTTACTTTGAAAGCAAAGGAACCTGCACACAACCCTTACCACGTGAGGGGGCCACGGAGCACCGTTCCACACCACATGCAGATGATCCTGATGACAGACTGTTGTCACAGGCGATGGTAGGTGCGTCATGCCTAAGGCCTGTGCCCCTTTCTCCATGGAAGGCCGTTGCTCCTCTTGAGATGAAGTGTCACCGTGGGGAGAGTCCTGAGCGAAGGGGGCAGGCGTGGGCTGATGCCGGACACGGGACCTGTGGAGCGGCAGACGCCTCAGCCGCAGCCACAGCAGCCAGTGGTCTGGCTCAGGGACGGCCTTAGCAGCCATGACCTTGACTGCCCTGCTTGTGGAAGGGGAGTTTCTGCCTGGGAGACTGAGAAGTGTTGACAGCTGGCCTTGCCTCCCTGGTCGGCCTCCCTGTTTCTGAGTGGTCTGGATGCCTGTGTCCCCAGGCAGAGGTCGGAACCCCTACCTCAGGGAGTCAGCAGCAGGCACGTCACCCCCTCCATCTGAGTCCCTGCGTCCTGGTGGGAATTGGTCATAGAGCCGGAGGGATGAGTCCCCGTCAGAAGCCCACAAAGATTCCTCTCCCACTTTGATCTGCTTAGATGATTTGCCCAGGCAACAAACGGCTCCGGGGCCACGTTTGTGCTGAGTGGAGCAGCAGGAAAGATGGGGCCACTGTGAGGGTGTCACAGAAGGTTCTGGAGGGAGCTGCAAGGGCCCAGCTTCCAGGCTGCCTGTGCCCTGAATAACCATGGACATACAGTGCGCCTCACATAGCCCGCCTGTCAGATGGCAGCAAGGTGGGGCCTCCTTCTCCACCTCCTGATTCCTCTCCACGGGCTGCCTGAGGCCCTCTGCACCTGCATTCCCTCGGCAGGTGGTGCTCACGTGGGGAGGTGGGAGGAACCTTCAGGCTCAGTCACAGGGGATGTTTGGCTCAACCTACATTTCTAGGAGGACCCAAACCCCAGGCCATAGCACACACCCTAACCTTGCCTCTCTTTCCCTCTGCATAGTCCTGGCAGCTTTCCGTGGCCAGTGGGCATGGGATGCTTGCTTCAGCCAAGCTATGGAGTCCTTGATTGTCTGTCTGTCTCCTCTCTCTCTCTCTCTCTCTCTCTCTCTCTCTTTTTCTTTCTTTCTTTTATTTCGAGGTACTCAGAAGCTGAGCCCCAGGGCCTTGCACATGCTTTGCAAGTGCTTTACCAGTGGACGGTACCCCCCAGCCCATTTTTAATTTTTTTTTTTATTTTGGGACAAGGTCTCACTACATAGGTTGCCTCTGGTCTCAAACCTGTGATCTCCTGCCTCCGCCTCCTGAGTCACTGAGATCACAGATGAGAGCCGCCATGCCCAGCTCCCTGAAAGTCTTGTTGGAAGTTGGCCGGGACGAGCACAGGGGCTTGCAAATGCCTCTTGAGGGCAGGAGGATGCACGGTCCCCCTGTGGGCTTTGTCCCCTCACACCTGCAGCTGCTGTGTGCAGGCAGCTGTGGGCTGTCGGAAGCAGAGCAGCGAGACTCCTAGCAGCGAGACACCCCTGCCTGCCAATGCCAAAACTGGGACGGCACGTGAGTTTCACGTGGCACGGTGCACTCTTCTCTCTTGATTGGTTTTTCCCCTGTGATGTTTAACATGGTAGACTATGTCCCAGCCCTCAAGCACACTGGAACAGGGGTTGGCTGCATCCGGTTCATTGTCCCTGCCCCAGGAGGCTTCTCTGTCTAAGAACAGCAGTAGCTCCTCTCTCCCAGCCCGGGGCCCAGCTCACAGGGTGCCACTGTGGTCAAAGCTCCCCACCAGGCAGGGCCAGGGAGGCTCCCACGTTGGGACAGCAGGGCGTCCCTGGCCGCAGCGTCCGTAGCTCTGAGCTGAGAGCCCCAGCGTTCCCAGAAGGCTGGAGTCATAACTCCGGTTGTACATATGCAGTCTCCCTAGGAGGAGGAAATTGAGACCGAGGGAGCGGAGGACGCTGCCCCAGACGCGAGGGGAATCCAGCAGGGGCTCACATGCGCCAGAGGGGCCCCAGAACCGCCTCTGCTCCCCACTCTGCTGATCGCCATCCGTGGCTACTGAGGACGGTGCTCTGGGCCTCCGCTGTGACTGACCACTGGAAGTCAGCGTCTACTCACTGAGGCAGCTCACAGGGGTGAAGGTCTGGTGCCACGATCACCAGCTCCAGGAAGCCACCACGCGCCCTGGGAACTTCCACTCTGTCCTCTACCCCCAGCCTCCTGCCGTGCAGCAGGGCAGGGAAGACGTGCTTTCTTGCACTCTGTTCCCTGTCAAGGTTTTCCCCAGGTGCAGGTCAAAGACACCAATGTCTAAAACTCTCCCACAGCAGCCCTCACGGATCTGCTTTTAGAAGCAGATGGATTGCATCTCTATGAAGACTGTTAGGTCTGACGATCCACATCTCAGCCTCAGGCCAGGGACCAGAGAGGGGCAGCTGGGAGTCATGCACAGAGAGGGTCCACACAAGGGGTCACCTTGCTCTGAGGACCCAGGTCCCTGCATGGAACGGCTTTGCCCTCCCGGATCAAAAGCGGCTTTGCTTCCCTCGTGCTTTGAGGTTCTCTGAGCTTCTCCTGAGAGGCCCTCTGGAGGATGAGCATGGGCGGGCAGGGCGAGTGTCCGTGGCAGGTGCTGATGGGGCTCCGCAGCTTGGGGGGTCCCAACCACGGTGGGAGTTGACCATGCACAGGGGGATGCACAGCTTCCAGACCAACAGGGAGCTGTGAGCAGTGGCTGGAAGGAAGGGCTGGGCGTCAGACGCGGGAGGAGCAGGTGCTGCTGTGCACAGCTTAGGCGGGCACAGTTCTGTGCACTTTGGGCCAGAGGACTTGTGGGCTGGACGAGGCTGGGGTAGGGGCTGGGACTCACTGGTTCCGACTGGGGAGGGGTAGGGGCTGGGACTCACTGGTTCCGACTGGGGAGGAGCTTCCTATAGGTGCTGGAGGTGGAAAGAGGAGGTGGGGGTGACTTTAGACGATAGCCCAAGGCAGCTGCCCTGCTGTAAGATGGTTCTCAGGGGCGCACGAAAGCGAGGAGTGGAGTCCAGCCTGGCTGCAGGGCTGATGGTGCCCAGGAGAAGAGGCAAGATTTGGGGACTTGAGGACCGAGTGAGGGCTGAGTGCTGAGGAGACGTGGGGTGGAGGCAGGCACAGGATGCTCAGAGGTGAAGACAGAAGAGTTCAGCACAGAAGCCCTCTGCTGGGGCCCTGCCAGGCCTGGTGGCATTTCCTCCCTCTGCTCTGGCGCCCTCCAGAGACCAGTGGCCTGCAGGGGTCCTGGGGACGGAGCTGGGCACTGGCTCTGGGGACCAAGCTCTGCGCCCAACCTCAGTAGCTGGCCCGGCACTTCTCACGCGGGGGAAATGGCCTCTGCTCCTCGGGGCCCGCGAGGTAGGCAGGGCCTCTGTGTGTATTTCTGGGAACACCATGACTGTCTGGCCCGGTTCCCCAGGCTGCACAGAGCCTCGCAGCTGACGGGAGGGCCGTGTGGCTGCTGTGGGCAGCGGGGATGCTCCAATGCACAATGGCCCGTCTGTGTTCCGCCCAAGCCCAGAAAGCCTGGGCCAGCTGTTCCCTTGGGAGCCAGGCCCACATGCAGGTCTGCCTCACTGAAGGGCAGGGAAAGGTCGGGGCTCCTAGATACAGGGGGCTCAGCTCACAGGCCTGGCATGGCGGAGCAGTCGGTGGACTGGCCCTGGGGCCACACGCACCTGGCTGCAAGCCTCCGCCTGCAGCCGGCACGAGAGCATTCCTGAAGGGGGAGCGCCTGGCAGGAGCCTGGCTGCTCTTCTCTTCTTCTGCCGGGACTGCTTCTAAACTGGGAAGGAGAGGAGAGGTAAAAATAGCTTGTGGGCCCGGGTGCGGGAGCAGCCCAGGCACTTGGCAGAGTTGGCCGCCAACCCTTAGGTCTGGCTCATTTCTCCTCACCTCCCTCGTTGTCTAGAGGGCAGCATAGCCCAAGAGTGACTGTGACTGTCTTCTGGTCCCAAGTCCCACCTGCGAGCCTACAGTTGCTTAGCCATGGCCGTGCGTGATTCCTGCTTAGCGCTGGGTGTGCAAGGGTGCAGTTGCCTTCAACCACCTCTTCTTGTGCCCACTCACGCCCACTACAGGTCACCCGGCCCAACCTGGGCATCTTCTTCGTGGCAGCAGTGGTCCTGTCACACAACGCTGTCCTGATTTTCCCAAACACCTAGTCACTGTTGAGCCCTGGACATACGGCCCTGCTGTTGAGGGGTGGATAGATCTGGAACACAGAGCTATCCTGTTGATGGGCAGACAGACCCAGGACACAGCCTCATCCCCATCTGGTCTCAAACTCCTAGCTGTGATGAGCTCAGGGATCAGGCTGGTTGGAGAAAGACCACAGGCAGCTGCCTCATAGTGACCACCTCTTAGGAGACCCCGAGGGCCCACCCCGACCTGTGACAGTCACGTCAGTGCCTGTGGCCCAGGACCTCCCTCTGTCCTAGAATCGCCTCCCTGACAGAGCCCATGTGGAGAGAGAGGAGGCCTTGGCTTTTGTTTCTGGGCTCAGGGATGAAGAGCTCAGAGGTGGCCTGAGTCTTACGACCTGGGACCTGGCTGGCCGTGATGTGGCACAGCTGGTCCACACGTGTCCACACAGGCACCTCCTCACTCTGCTGGCTGGTGAGGCAATCGTTAACCGTAGCACAGACATGTTTGGACGGGGATAAGCCTTACAAGATCCATTTCTGGTTTCCAGAGCAAGGAGTCCAGTGAGGCAGTGGCTGTGCAGATCTAGAATGTTCTGAGGACTCTGGCTTCTGAGGACCCTGAGGACTCTGAGGACATTGCCAAATGCAGCACCTCTAGCCCAGGCAGGGTGGCTGTGGACTTTCCCAGACTTCTGATGCCACGCCGAGTCCTAGGAGGCTGAGCGCCATGTCCCTGAGCCAGGCCTGGGCCTCCCTCCCTGAGCCACAAGAGGACAGGCCGCTGGCCCCTGGTTGTGTAAATATTTACTGGGCTGCTCAGGATGCTGTGACTTGAGGCTGTTGCCACAGCTCAAAACAAGCTGAAAAATGAGCTGGCAAATTCTCAAAACTAAGTCTAAGATGCACTGGAGTGCAGGCCTGGGAGACATGCTGAACAACCGCCCGGCTGTGGGAGGGAGGCCAGGCCTGGCTCGGCCCTGGCTGGGGAGGCCTGTGGGGGAGTGCCTTCCCGCAGGTACCAGTGCCCAGCGGTGAGGCCACAGGGTGGTGGCTCCGGCCCCGCCTGGCCGTGCACCCTGGCCCTGGTGCTCAGAGATGGGGGTCATCCTTGCTCATGCGCCCTTTTGGGAGTGAGACAAGGACAGGGGCAGTGGGAGGAGCTGACCTGGCTGTGTCCCCACCCAGGGCCCAGGGCTAATGGATGTGAGTGTGCAGGTGTGCCTGTGAGGGCCTTGTGGACGTGTGCACACACACATGCACGTACACACGTGCACGGGTGAGCCTATGTCCCCACGAGTGCATGTGGTATCTGTGTATGCACACGCACACGTTTGGCCACACGTGGGCAGGTGTGCATGTGTGGCTATTTGATACATGTGTGAGTGTGCGTGTGGACACCTGTGTGCACATGTGTCCTTGTGCATGTGCTGGGTATGCTGGAGCCCAGTAATCAGGCCTTGCCCACACCTGCCCAGGCTGCATGGCCTGAGTCTACGGGAGCAGCTCAAAAGCACTCCAGTGGGAGGGGCTCACAGTGCGTCCTGTGGGACACAGGGCCATGTGACCGGCACCTGCACTCAACCTGCTGGTCGCCCTGGGAGCTTCAGAGGGTTCAGAGCCAGAGCGGCCAACTCCCCAGGCTCCGGGGTGGGGGAGTCAGATGGGGGTTGAAGCATTTGCACATCCAAGACCAGCGCGAGTCAGTGAGTGGGCTGTGGGCTGTTGGGCCTGAGGCATTTTGTGGTCATTGTTTTAGGGGTGAGGCCAGGTAGCTTGCAGTGCTGCTTGGGAGGTCACGAGGAGGGTCACCCTGTGGCCACTGTTGTACTGAGGCCACCTGGGCTCCTGGACAATCTAGAAGCTGCCCTGGTCGTTGCCACACTCCCGGGTGATGCCAGCTATGGGCCTGGCCTCTGTTTAAGTCTCTGCAAGTGGCTCCTGTGGACAGCTCAGGCTGTCCAGTAGGAAAACGGCTGTGGATTCTGTTTGTTGTTAGGTACCGTCGAGTCGTGTCCAACTCATAGCGACCCTCACAGGGTTTTCAATGGCTGACTGTTTCAGGATTGCCTTGGGAGTGGATTGCCACGTCCTTCTCCCATTTTTGTGGTGCTGGGAATTGAACTCTGCACCTCAGAGAGTGCAGAGCAGCGCTCTACCCACCAAGTAGATTCTGGAGGGGCCATTTCAGAGAGGCCATGGGAGGAGGGAGTCACTGCCACGGTGCAGCAGCCCCAGGTGGCCGACAGAGGGGCCCTGGCTGACCCACTATGAGAGCCATGGCCTCCCTGGCTCCAGGCCCCCAGGGACACCAGGGCCTCTTCTGGAGCTGGTGGCCATGTAGTCCTGGATCCGAGTGGCCTACAGGGAGCACATCTGTCACTGCAAGGCCCTGCCGGGTCTCAACTCACCTGAGTAAAACGAAGCCCTCTGCTGCTTGGTGGAGTCACTGAAAATGTCACCTGAGTCTAGTGAGTAGGATCTGCTGCCCTCCAAGGTCAGAGGCTGGGTTCTCCTAGGAAGGCCAGCTGTGTTCCCCCTCCTTTCCGACCGTTTCCAAGGTGAGCTGCCCACGAGCCCTGCAGGGCCACTTCCCATCATGTGGGCTTGTTCCGAAGACCCTGGAGCCAGGCCCCTTGAGGGCCAACTGCAGAGGAGTCCTCAGCCACCACACGTCTCTTCCTGCCCCCATAAGGTCACCTCCTGTCTTCCTTCGCACAGTGCCTAAAGTGCCTCCTTCCTGGTCCCTGTACCCTAAGGACAGCTGTGGGACTCAGGAAAGCAAAAGAGGGACAAGGAGGCTGGAGGTCCATGGGGCCATGCCAGGCTGGGAGGGAGGGAGGGAGGGAGGCATCTGCTCACCCTCCATCTTCCCCCTCCCTGGATCTCCCTGACTCTCTCTCTTTCTGCCTCTGTCTCTCTCCCTCTCTGTCTCTATCTCACACCCCCAGCCCTCTACTCTCCTTGTCTGACTCAGCAGCAGCAGAACCACAGGGGTCCTTGGGGATCTGGACTCTGGATGCCTCTGGCTATAATCTTCCCTCTGCCCTTTTGTTTAGTGAGCCTGTGTAGGCAGAAAGTGGGAGGAAATTGGCAAAAACCCCAAAACTGGGAGAACGGCTAAATCTAGGGAAAATGAAAGTAACTTGGTTGGACGTTTGTACAAAACCCTTCACAAAGCCCCCTAACCTGATTGGACAATGGGACTCAAAGCTGATTGGCTCAGGTCATTCCGTGGATGAGCTATATAAGGAGCTGCACTGCGGCAGCTCGACCCTTTTTCCCCTTTTTCGCCCAGACCTTCGATCACCAACAAGGAAAGATCCCCTTTTTCACCCTGACCACTGATAAGGAAACGGCTCTCTCTGCTCTCTCACCAACCTTCGGTGAGGAAACAATGTTCTCCAACCTCGACCATCAACAAGAAAAGAACTCACTCTCTGTTTGATCATCAATGAAGCAAGAGCTCTTTCCTCGTGACCACCAAGACCACCAACACGAGTGTTTGTCCTTGGAAGGCAAAAGTGCCCGAGGCTTTTCCTTCCTCCCATCTCCGCCGGTGTCCCCAGGGCTGCAGGAGTCTCTGCCCCTCACCTGAGGGTCCCGAGTGAATTGTGTTTAGTATCTGTGTGCATGGTGGTGCCACCCGTCCAAACATCCAGGCCAGACGGGGATGCGCGCACCCCACAAGCCTGCATTGTACACACCTGTAACTGATAATCCCTAACAACTGTAACCAATGTCCCCTGAAGAAGAAATAGGACCCACGCTTGTTAGCCTTTGTTTGTGCAGAGCTGACTTCTGCCTCAACCGAGTCCGCTGAGAAGTCGCCTGGGGCCTGTGCCTGGTGCACATGTAGGTCTGTGAAATCCAGTCTTTTACGCTATCTGTCCCCCAGCGGCCTGTACCAATGGCACTTATGGCTGAAAAGGAGCCTCCAGGTGTATAAGGTGGGAACAGAGTGGAGCGATCAGCTTCCAGCTCTCTCCTGGTGAAGATATTGATCCTAAAGTAGGTGTGGTGGAAACGGAGCCCTTTTGGAGCCAAACTGCGCTTACTCAATCGAAGCATCCTGACCTACGTGCAGAGTTGGCCCACGTTCTGAAGGGCACCTGGCAGCCTTCCAAGCTGACTGCTGCAGAGGCCTGGGCACCGTGGACCAGCTCCTCCAGGTGATTGTCTGCCCACCTGAAGCCCCTGGGCAGGACGCGTGCACAGGGGAGTGGCTGTGACTGGAGCCCGTGATAGTGCGAACTCCAGAGCAGCAGGGCCACGGCCCGCCCTCAGCAGGTCTGGCTGTGCAGCCTTGGAGGCTTACTGAGCCTTGGTTTCTCGAGTGTCCAAGGACCCGCCATGTGGTTGGAACACAGGCATCAATGCCAGGCAGGAGGCAGCCTGAGGCTCGGTGGAGCCCAGGGGCTGATGGCTGCTATGCTCTGCAGAGCTATCAGCCTGTGAGTGCCAGGCACTTGCATCCCCAGGCCGTGACCTGCCCTTCCCAGGCCACCACGCAGGTGCACACCAGACATGCCACACCCTCACGCACACAGACATCTGGCCCCCACCGAGCCTGAGCAGGCAGGCCCAGGGGCAGGCGGTTGGCGCCATAAGCCACAGTGGAGTTTGCTCCACAGAGATGACTCAGCGTCCAGGTGTGCGGGTCCCAGTGCCAAGGGGAGGGCGAGGGGCAGGGTCACAGGCTGCCTGGGCAGGTTCCTCGAGTCCAGGCGTTCACTGAGGGAATGCCCGCAGCTTCCCTGAAGGCCCTGGCACCCAGGGCCTCTGCCTGTTGAGTAGCTTGGCATCTGGCCGGGAGGCGCTGTCCACAGCCGGGCTGCACCCTCCTCGGCCCTCCTGCCCCTGTTCCCACTGGCTCCTCTCCTCCACACCCCCGCTGCTCATCACCACCTGGCCAGTGAGGTCAGGGCTGTCCAGCAAGGTACCTCGATGTCCCGTTGGTGCCAAATACACAGAACTAGTGAGAGCTCAAGGCACGTTCACACAGGTCTCAGCAGCCACCACCCCTGCAGCCTGATGATCACGGGCCTGCGAAGGACTGAGGCCTCTGCCCTCCCACCCTGAGAGGTGATAGCCTAGACTAGCGCAGGAGATGTGACCACGTGACGCCAGGCAGGTGCACCTCCAGCTGCCTAAGGCACACACAGCCCCGTTCAGAGTGAGGACGAAGCCACGGCCTCCCGTTTGCTGGTGCCATCACTGACACAGGGCTTAAGATGTGAGCCACCTGCAGGAGCCGCTACAGGTGCCCGTGTGGTCCCTGGGTTTGATCCCCGGTGCCAGGATTCTTTGTAGGGCCGTAGATACATGGCAAGTGTTCTTTGCCCATTTAAAGGTGAAAAGTGACAGTTTAGCGTGGTCACCTCCCCTCTCCCCCCATCCCCAAGAGTCTCAGCCCCTCATGGCAGAGCTACCTGCCTCCCCAGGGGCCCCTGCTCCAGAGGTCCAGGCTGTCTTGGGCTCTGTGGGTGGCTGATGGGAGCTGGCAACCCCCAGCTCCTCCTCACCTGCATGCTGGGAAGCCTCTGCTGGCAGGTGGACTTTTATCCCCAGGCCATGGATGTGTGATTTTTTTTTTCAGTACTGGGGGTTGAACCCAGGGCCTCATGCTTGTATGTTCTGCAAGTGCTGGGCGACTGAGCTGCATGCCCACCCCATTTTTTGGACTTTTTTGAGACAGGGTCTCACTAAGTTACGCAGACTGCCTCTGGTCTAAAACTTGTGATCCTCCTGCCTCCACCTCCCAAGCCGCTGGGATTACAGATGTGTGCCACTGTGCCCGGCTCTGACATGTGATCATAATTAGTCACGGAAGCTGAGCCTGGACCCTGTGCTGTATGGGCAGGTGTTTATGCCAAAAATTGGAAAGTAAAATCCTGAGACAGGTTTCTTCTTTAAACTTTTAACTGACACACATTTGTGCGTCTTTGGGGAACAGTGGCATAAGGTGGTCACATAAACTGTGTGTGACAATCAGCCGGGGCCATTAGCATTCCCACACCCTGGAGCGTGTGTCGCTTCTGAAGCCCTTGGAGCACAGCGCTGACCCAGGAACCACGGCCTCGAGCACATTCTGCTTCCTCCCGCCTCGCAGCCGGCAGCAGCTCTCTGAGAGATATCTGCACTTCTCAGTCCGTGGGGAATGTCCCTGTAACACAAAGGTGATGGTTGCAGAGAGGGACCTCCGGAGGCAATGGGTTTTGAGTTGGCCGGTGAGTGGGCTGCTTGGCAGTGTTTTTTAACCAAAGGATACCATATAATTCACAATTTGCAGTTGCCAAAGCCGACCTACACACATTGTTCCCACATCGCAGTGGACTGCTGTTATCCCTATCATATAGATAAGGAAATGAGGCTCAGCAACTTATCCAAAACCAGGAGGTTAATTGATGGCTGCGCCTTCGGTCAATGCTCTGGAGCTACCATTGGCCACATTGACAAATAAGACAGACATTCTTGGCCCTAGCCAGAGGGCTTCAGAACTCAGGACTTACTTCTTTCCAATTTTTAAAATAGCGGTAAAGTACACATAACGTAAGACCTACCATCTTCATCGGGGAAAAATCAAGATGGCGGACAGATAACACGCGCCTTCTCTCCCAGAGTAAAGGGAAGCCTCGATGAGGGGTTTAGAACTCACATGGAATAGATAGAAACAGTGATAGTTTAGATCGGGAGACAGAGGATGAAATTGGATGGACACTGAAATCGAGCATTTGGCTTCGGAAGAATTACACA
>VMDO01027452.1:0-25193 GCA_007922755.1 Pedetes capensis
CCTCCTCCTCCTCCTCCTCCTCCTCCTCCTCCTCCTCCTCCTCCTCCTTCTTCTTCTTCTTCTTCTTCTTCTTCTTCTTCTTCTTCTTCTTCGTCTGGTGAGGGGTGCACTCAGGGATTGAACCCAGGACCTCACACATACTTTGCAAGTGATCTGCCATTGAGCTGCACCCCCAGCTTGCTTTTTTATTTTTTTATTTTGAGTCAGAGTCTCACTAAGTTTCCCCAAATTACACAGGCTGCCTCTGGCCTCAAACTCCCAATCCTCCTGCCTCTGCCTCCCGAGTTGCTAGGATTATAGGAGTATGCAACCCAGCCCGGCTTGATTCACCAAAACTTAATGAATGAGTTGATTGAATGACTGCTTGGGGACTAAATGGAGGAGCTGATTGATTGTGTGAGTCAATGAATAAAAGAGCTGGTTGTCACTTGCACACTTGTAATTCCAGCCCTCAGGATGCCAAGGCAGGAGGATTAAGAGTTCAAGGCCAGCCTGGGCTACACACTGAGATCCTGTTTCAAAACACTAAAAAGGAAAAAATTTGAGAAACTGTCTATAGCTCCTTTATCTTGGAACGTTTGTTTCTTTTCTCGGACTTATCCATTTAAGTCATCTTTACCCTTCATTATTTGTGCACTCTCTGGCTCCCCTTGCTGGGCGTAAGGGAAATAGCGCCTCAGTGGTCAGAGCCAGACCACGTGGTAAGAAAACCAACTTTGCCATTTACTGGTTGGGGATTATTGGCAAAGCCAATTAAACTTTCACTTTTAATCAGTTTCCTTCTCTGTGTGTAATAGCAGAAGACACTTGAGGGGATTAAATAAATTAGGGTTTGTAGGATAAATCTCAACAAGACAGGGCAGTGGATATGGACAGAACCGTCTGAGCCAGGGTTTCTCAGATTCACTACTAGTGATACTTTGGACCTGGTCATTGTCTCTGGGAACCACATTGCACGTTGTAGGATGTCTAGTGGCACTCTTGGTTTCTCCCCACCAGGTGTCAGTAGCATCACCTGCCTTCCCTGTGGTTGTGAGGTGCCTTTGAGTCAGGTCCAACTCATGGTGACCCGATGTACAACAGAATGAAACACTCCCTGACTCTCTGCCATGCCTGTGCCCAGCACTATGTCAGTGGTCCTCACAGTTCATAGGGTTTTCAATGGCTGATTGTTTCAGGAGTGGGCTGCCAAGTCCTTCCCCCATTTTGGCAGTGCTGAAGATGGAACCCAGGGCCTCAGAGCATGCAGAGCAAGTACTCTACCAATGGAGCTAATCTCCAGCCCACAACAAAAATGTCCATGTGTCTGTTGAGGGGCAAAGTTTCCCCTGGCTAAGAGCCACTGGTCTGAGGTAGCAGATAGTGGAGCCTAAGAGTGTTTTGAATCCTCTGGAGTTAAGGACAAGCAATGAACAATGGCCAGACTTCAGCCCTGAAGGGCAAAGGGGATAGGCATCCCCCACAGCAGTGGGATGCACTCTGGATGGAAAACCCTCCCCTCAGGCGTCCAGCGCACCAAGGCCCCAGCGGCTCCTTGCTGCAGGCATGAGAAGTGGATCACAGCAAAATGAGGAAGGGGTTGATTCAGACGATAACATTTGTATTTATTTACTTATTATGCACTTTCGGTACTTGGAGGTTGAACCCAGGGCCTCCCCCGTGCTTTGCAAACGCTCTCACACTGAGCTGCATCCCCAACCCTTCCTTTCTTTCTTTCTTTCTTTCTTTCTTGTTTTTAATCTGGAGACAGCGTCTCTCAAATGTGCACAGGTTGCCTCTGGCCTCCAACTCGTGATCTTCCTGCCTCCACCTCCCAAATCGCTGGAATTAAATCCTGAGCCACCACGCCTGGCCAGATGATAAAATTTTGAGAGCCTTGATGAGATTAGAGGAAGCCCGGCTTGGTGGCACACGCCTATAATCCCAGCACAAGAAGGGGAGGCAGGAGGATGGCAAGGCAAGGCCAGATGGCGCTACACAGGGAGACTTGCCTCAAAAAAAAGAAAGAAAGAAAAGAAAACCAAGGGCTGAGCCTGTTGCTTCTAGGGCCTCGCGCTTGCATGCTTTGCAAATGCTGCACCACTGAGCTGCCACCTCCACCCCATTTTTTTTTAACTTCTTGAGACAGGGTCTCGCTAAATTACACAGACTGCCTCTGGTCTCAAACTTGCGATCCTCCTGCCTCTGCCTCCCGAGTCGCTGGAATGACAGGCATGTGCTACTGCACGTGGCCAAATGTGATTTATGTAGTGGAGTTTGAGATTTTGGGGGGGAGGAAAAACATCTCACGCCTGGGGTCTGTGACTGGGGTGGGTTGGTCCAAGGACTGGGCTCAGAAGTGGCCCTTTCAGAAGGCTAAGAATCCAGGCTCAGCTATGATCTGGACAAGGGCACAGAATCCCCCAAACAATGTCCTCCTCAGCTGCCGGGGGGCTCTGCCTTCACACCCCTTATCATCCTTCAGGGCCGAATGGCAGGGTTATCTTAATGCCTTCTTCCTCCTTTGCGCCTGTTCTCGGCTAGGCTCACCCACCTACCACCTGCGGCTGTTTATCACCCGCTGGATCCCCAGATCCTCCCGCCCCACCTACAGAGGCTCAGCTGAGTGACTCTGGGGTGGAGCCAGAGGTGACCTTCATGACCTTGCCAGAGATGACCCCGTAGCCCATGACTGCAATCACTGCTGGGAGCTTAGGGTCTCAGGTCTCCTGTACCCCGCCTTTTTTGGTACTGGGGGGTTGAACCCAGGGCCTGGCACCTGCATGCTCTGCAATTGCTGGACCACTAAGCTGCACCCCCAAGCCCGTTTTTTTTTTTTTTCTTTTTCTTTTTTTTTTTTTTACTTTTTGAGACAGGGTCTCGCTAAGTTACACAGACTGCCTCTGGTCTCCAACTTGGGATCCTCCTGCCTCCGCCTCCCGAGCCGCTGGGATGACAGGCGTGCGCCACCGTGCCCGGCTGTACCCCCGCCTTCTGTCCTTCCCTGAAAGGCAGCCTGTCCTCACACAGTGAGTCATAGTCTTGGCCAGCGCTTCAGAAAGTATCTCACAAACTCCGGGCCGGGATGTGAGCCGGGCAGACGATGCCTGCCCGAATCTCTGTGCTGGGAAGGAGCAGCCCCAAGAAGGACTTGCCACAGAGTTCCTTGTTTTCCCTTGGTTCTGGGGACAGAACGCAGTGGTCAGCCACGCTAGGCAAGGGCTCTGCCGCTGGGCTACACCCCAGCCTTGGGTTTGTTTCTTAACACAAAAAGCTTTATATATCATTTAAGCTGTTCTGAGGTCAACCTACAGCTGCTGGGCATATCTTAGCCCTGAGAAAAGGGGAAAAAAATGTACCCAAAGATAGAAATGAGCAAACCATGACTTCAGCACCTTGGACCAGATTGCTGGGAGCAGCTTGGGGAAATGGTGGTCTTCGTTCCTTTGTGTCTGGACTTTGACACTTGTTAGCGCCTCTGTCTGTCTCTCTCTTTTAACTGAGGTGCAATTCACATAACAGGGTCTCACTGCGTAGCCCAGGCTGGCCTCCAACCCAAGACCCTCCTGCCTTATTAGCCCGTCGAGCCCTGGGACCATGCACAGCTGCCTTGCTCTGTTTCTGGCTGGAATCATGGAGCGTGTAGAGAAGAAAAAGAAAGTTTATGGGACCAGCGTGCAGCTCAGTGGTAGAGCACTTACCCAGCATTCATAAGGCCCTGGGTTACATCCCCAGCAACACACACACACACACACACACACACACACAAAGGAGCAGGCACAACAGGCTTATTGAAGACACGAACGAAAATGCTTATCATGATTTGTTTTTTTTGAGACGGGGTCTTGCTGTGTAGTCCAGGCTAGTCTTGAATTCATGATCCTCTTCCCTGCTGGGATTAGAAGCACATGTCGCCATGCCTAGCTCATGATTATTTCATAATCCCACCAGTTAATTGGCCTGCAGCTGTAGCCCTGTGGCATCCGATCCCGTCAGACCTCGGAAGCTAAGCAGGGTCGGGCCTGGTTAGTACCTGGATGGGAGACCGCCTGGGAACACCAGAAGCTGTAGGCTTGGGAGAAGGACCTGGCAACCCCCTCCCAAAAATCAATCTGCCATTGAAAACCCTATGAACAGTAGAGAGGCACTGACAATAGTGTTTCCCCTGTTGTACAGAGGGTCGCTATGAGTCGGATACCGACTCGATGGCACCTAACAACAACAACAACAACACCAGTTAATTAACAGTGAATGTCTTCAAATGGGAGGGGGGGGCTGGGAATTAGCTCAGTTGGTAGAGCGCCACTCTGCAGTCTCTGAGGTGCCAAGTTCAGTTCCCAGCACCACAAAAATGGGAGAAGGACGTGGCAACCCACTCCCGAGGCAACCCCAAAATCAGCCATTGAAAACTCTGTTAAGGTTGCTATGAGTCGGACAGGACTAAGAACAGCAGCAGCCTTCACATGGAAATAAAATGCCTGGTAATGCCTGTAATCTCAGTGGTCTGGGAGGCTGCGGCAGAGGGATTGCAAGTTCCAGGTGTAGAGAGACCCTGTCTCAAATAAGAACTAATGCAATTGTTTTTGTAATCTAGCCAGCGAATCCCCCAGGTCTGTCAGCTTGCCATGCTGCGGGGGCTTGTGTGTTGCTGTGATGCTGAAAGCTATGACACAGGTACACCAGGTCCCAGCAGGGCCACCCATGGTGGACAGGTTTCAGTTGAGCTTCCAGACTAAGACAGATTAGGGAGGAGGAGCCAGCAACCCACTTCCAAAACAATTATCCACTGAAAACCCTATGAATAGCAGAGAAGCACTGCCAAATATTGTTGTTAAGTGCTGTCAAGTTGGTAACCGACTCATAGCGACCCTCATAGGGTTTTCAATGGCTGACTGTTTCGGGATTGCTTTGGGAGTGGATTGCCAGGTCCTTCTCCCATTTTGCGGTGCTGGGAATTGAACTCGGGACCTCAGAGACTGCAGAGCCGCGCTCTACCAACTGAGCTAAATCCCAGCCCCTGCCAAATATAGTGACAGAAAATGAACCCCCAGGGTCAAAGGCATTCAAAAGATGACTGGAAAAGAGTTGCCTCTTCACAGTAGTTGTGTTGTTGTTAGGTGCCATGGAGTTGGTATCCGACTCATAGCGACCCTCATAGGGTTTTCAGTGGCTGACTGTTTTCGGGATTGCCTTGGGAGTGGATTGCCATGTCCTTCTCCCATTTTTGCGGTGCTGGGAACTGAACTTGGGACCTCAGAGACTACAGCGCAGCGCTCTACCAACTGAGCTAAATCCCAGCCCCCTTCACAGTAGAGTCAACCTTAATGATGAGAATAAGCCCATGGGACCTCCTTTTGCTGAGGTGGCATGACTCAAAATGAGAAGAAACAGTAGTGCAACAATGGGCTCAAATATAAAAATCATGTACATGGCAGTGTCGGGTAGTGCTTCATTCTGTTGTACATTGGGTCGCTATGAGTTGGATCTGACTCAGTGGCACCCAACAGCAAGATGCCAGTTAAACAGTGACTGCCTTCAGATGAAAGCTAAATAGAATATCTTCAGCTCCTTGGCGTTAGAATATTTCTTGCGGCAGATCTATCCAAGAAAATCATTGCTTCATTTTGCAACTTGGGGGCCTCCTGGGTCCCCTGAGTGGACACAGATAGGAACAATACCACCTGAGTAGTTAAAGAGCTGGGCAGAGCAAAGCCACATGGTAAGAAAACCACCGCTACCACTAACTACTGGTCCACGGGGGCACTGGCAGAGTCAACTCAACTCTTGTCTCTTGATTTCTTCATTTATAAAAAGTCATTGGTTATTGAGTGGGTTAGAAACATTAGGATGTGCAGGAACTTAGAGCCATGCCAGGCAATCACTGGGCACTAGAGAATATGCAAGTCGCCTGCCACCTGCCTGAGGGCCGGCGCCTGGCCTTTATTGACAATTAAGTCCCAGGCCTTCTCCATGGGCACTGGCACCTGGGAACAACCCCGTGGAGCCGTGCCCCTGACTTAGTGAATAGGGAACTCGAGGAGTACTCCCAACCTGGGCCTCACCAAGCCCTCCAGGTGCCTCCGACACGTGAACTTCAAGACCCACTGGTGCAGTGGTGTTTCTCCGTCTGTGTGTGTGTGTGTGTGTGTGTGTGTGTGTGTGTGTGTGTGTGTATGTGTGTGGCTGGGGACCGAACCCAGGGCTTCACCCACTTCCCCCTCAAGCCTTGCTTCTGTCTTCACACTGCTCCCGGATCATCCGAGTCTCTTGTGGAGTGAGATTAGGATTCAGTAGGTCTGGACTGAGCTGAGACTCGTTTTCTGTTTTCACATCCTACTTTATTTACAGAGATACTTGTGTATTGCAGGAGCTCAGGAGTGTGGTCCCTCTTTCAAAGTGATGGTGCCTCTTCAAATGATCTTCAATGATCTTCATATCTGTTCAATAGATGAACTAAAATGTTGTCCTTTGCTCCCAGAGGACTAAACCCAGGGCCTCGGGCATCCTCTGCGAGCGCTCCACCCCTGAGCTGCATGCCTCACCCCTTTATTTTTTATCTTGAAACAGGGTCTCACTAAATTCTGCAGTCTGGCTCTGGCCTCAAACCTGTGCTTGGGCATCCGTGCCCGAGTTGCTGGGATCCCAGACTCGCACCATCGCACTTGGCTAAAAAGTTTTTTTGTTGTTATTTTTTTGTTTTTGTTTTTGTTTTTGTTTTTGTTTTGCAGTACTGGGGGTTGAACCCAGGGCCTCGTGCCTGCATGCTCTGCAAGCGCTGGACCACTGAGCTGCACCCCCAGCCCTTTTTTTTTCTTTTCACTTTTTGAGACAGGGTCTCCCTAAGTTACGCAGACTACCTTTGGTCTCGAACTTGCAATCCTCCCACCTCTGCCTCCTGAGCCACTGGGATTACAAAACCCCCTTTTTTTTTTTTTTTTTTTTTGGAGACAGAGTTTCACTATGAGCTCCCGGCTAAGCCTCAGACTTGCAGTCCTCCTCCCTCAGCCTCCAGAGCACTGGGATAATAGGTGTGGACAACCACACCTAGCTGACACATCCTCATTTTTTTTTATGCTTTCTTGGTTTTTGTTTGTTTGTTGGGGGTTTGTTCTAGATTGGGATTATCAAGGAGTTCCGCTGTGCCTGGCCCATCCTCATTTCTTAAATGACTGGGGTCTCGCTAGAGAAAAACGGGCAGCAAATCCAGACCGAAAGCACAAAGCCATCACAGTTAGGGCCTGCCACACGTTTTCCACTGAAAATGTCAGAATCTTCCACGGGCCCTGGGGACAACGGGCTGGAAACTTCCAGACTTTCCGTCCGGACCCGGCACCCTTGGGGGCTCAAGCAGAAGCGCAGGGGCTCAGGCAGAGGCGCGGAGACTCAGAGACCACGGCCAGGAGAACGGCCCACAGCGCCACATCCTCCTCTCTCACAGCCTTGCTCCTCTCTGTGCAGAGAGTCTGCGCCATGAGCGATGTGGACAGGGCCGGTTTAGGGACGTGGTGCATGCACGCGCTCAATAAATACAGAGAGTCCCAACTCACAATGGTTCCACTTAGGACGTTTCTACTTTACGGTGCAAACGCTGCATACGTTCAGCACTGATCAGACTTCAAGGTTTGACTGTGGATCAACCCCCAGGCTGGACACAAGCAGCAGGACCCTCACCAGATGCCAGGCAGTGACCGTAGCATTGGCAGGGACCTGGGCGATCACGCAGGTACCATCTATCGAAGGGGCTTTGTGTTAGCTGATTGGGCCCAGCTGTGGGCTAACGTTGGCGCCCTGAACACATGGACGGCAGGCTGGGCCAAGTCAAGATGTTCGGTAGAGCGGGTGCATTAAAGGCATATCAGACTTAAAACATATCGGTTTACCATACGTTTGCCAGGCTGTAAACACACCTTAAGCTGAGGTACATCTGCATGATAAAAGTATTGGAAGAAGCCCGGGATGGTGGCGCAAGCCGATGATACGATGAGCCCGAGAGCCTCGGGAGGTGGGGGCAGGAGGATCACGAGTTCAAGGCTGGAGGCGGTCTGTGTCATGGGGTAAGACCCCGTCTCAAGATAAAAAATAAAAATGCAGCCATGGGTGCAGCCCAATGGTAGAGCATTTGCGAAGTATAAGCAAGGCCTGGGTTCAGCCCCCAAGTACTGCAAAACATATATATATATATATATATATATATATATATATATATATGAAGAAATCAAGGGCTCTAGAGGATCTCAGGACCGGATCGGATTGGTGGATGAAGAAGACAGGAGGAAGAGGTGGGATTAAGGGCGTGGGTGTCCAGGAGCCTACTTAAGCCATTGATGCCTCCTGCCAGGTCCCACTGCTGGAGCTGAGCCACAGGACGCATCAGAGCCCAACATGTCAGGCTCCCAGGACCTCCCAGAAGGTAAGTCAGAGGGAGGAGGGGGCAGGAGTCGGGTTCAGAGGACCACAGACACACAGTGCTTCATCCACGCAGGCGATCTAGGCAGATCCAACAGGAAAACCGAATTCTGTCTCTCAATTTCAGATCTTCGCCCTCCTTGACTGCCCTATTCTCTTGAACCTCCCTGTGCTCTTGAGTATGCAGAATTCTGATCCCTATACGGGAAAATAAAACATGCCTTCGTCATTTGAGGCCACCAGGTCTTAGGTCCTGGTCACTTAGTGCGTGGGTTCCTTGGAGCTCCGGTTGCTTTTGAGAATGTCTTCTTTCTCTTCAATTTTATTTCTACTTGAACGTGGCTGGGGTAGAGAAATGTGTTAGATCCCTTAACTAGCCAACGTGCTTACCTCTTAATCATCCTAAGAGCCCTGTTGGAGCTGGGAGCCATGGCACACGCCGATCCCAGCGACACAGGAGGCTGAGGCAGGAGGATGGTGAGTTGAGATCGGGGCAGCCCTCGCGAGTTATCGAGGCTCTGATCTATCTCAAAATGAAAAATAAGCCGGGCGCGGTCGCGCACACCTGTAATCCCAGCGGCTCTGGAGGCCGAGGCGGGAGGATCACAAGTTTGAGACCAGAGGCAGTCTGTGTAATTTAGCGAGATCCTGTCTCAAGAGGTAAAAAAAAATTGGCTGGAGGTGGCAGCTCAGTGGTCCAGCACTTGCAAAGTATGCAAGTGCGAGGCCCTGAGTTCAACCCCCAGTACCGCAAAAAAAAAAAAAAAAAAAAAAAAAAAAAGAAAGAAAGAAAGAAAAGTAGCAAAGGGGCTGGGAGTGCAGATCAGTGGGGGAGCCCTTAGCACGTGAAAGGTGCTGGGTTCAGTCCCATTTCCGAAAAAAATTTAAAAAGAGCCCTGGAGTTAGTTACATTGGCTTTTCTAGTAGATAATCATGTCTTCTCCAAATGCATATCACTTCCCTGCGCTAACACGTTTTCTTTATTCCTAGCAGCACTAGCTGGGATTTAGCTCAGTTGGTAGAGCACTGCGCTGTAGTCTCTGAGGTCCCGAGTTCAATTCCCAGCACCACAAAAATGGGAGGTAGCACCTGGGGATCCACTCCCAAGGCAATCCCGAAACAGTCAGCCATTGAAAACCCTAGGAGGCTCACTATGAGTCGGATACCGACTCTAAGGCACCTAACAACAAGCAGCACTAGGTGATGGAGCTGCTCTTGTCTACTGTCTATGTTCTCATTTTTTTTTTCTTTGCCATGTAGGTGCAGAGGCTGAGCCCCAGGCCTCCCACATGTTCTGCAAGCACGCTGCCGCGGAGCTGCACCCTCAGCCCAGTTTTTACTCCGCCTCTCAAGTCACAGGTAAGCGCCTCTGCACTCAGCTGTTACAGCCCTCATTTTAAAGACAACACACACCATGCTTTCCCGCAAAATAGAATGTGATGGATGGAGAGTTGCTTTTTGTTCGTTTTGTGGTACTGGGGGCCCTGTGTGCTTTGAAAGCGTTCTATCATTAAGTTGCAGCAGCAACCCATTTCTTACGTTTTCTCAAGACAGGGTCTTGCTAAGTGATGGAGGCTGCCTCAGGCTCGACCCTGTGATCCTCCTGCCTCCTCCTCCCAGGCGGCTGGGATTACCGGCACGTGCCACCGCGCCCGGCTGAGAGTTTTGGTCTAAACCTTTCACACCGTAGCCCAAGATGCCTTTCTCCCTGTTTGTTGGGCCATCTCTTACTAGCTAGTAAACTTTTTTCTTGAACTTTTGGCAATCACAGTGAAGCTGCCACAACCATTCGCACACCAGGGTGTGTGTGGACACGGTTCGTGTCTCCTGGGGGTACATCTAGGACTAGCATTGCCAGGTCTTAGCCCGACGTGAGGGTGTCCACCTGTGATCCCAGCACTCTGCAGGCTGAGGCAGGACAATCACAACAATGTGGCCAGTCTGGATTACATACCAAGATCCTGTCTCAAAAAAAAGTTAGGTCACAGGGTCAATATGTGTTTAACTTTGTAAGTCACTATTAAACTCAGCCTCCGAGTACCTGAACTTTTTTACATTTTTGCCGCCAATCTGGGAGTTCCAGTTACTCCACATCCTCAGTACCGCCTAGTGTTTTATGTCTTCTTTTCTGGCCTTGAGTTCGCCATCCTCCTGCCTCTACCCTCGCCTCCGCTTTCCAAGTTGCTGGGATTCCAGGTGTGGGCCACTGCACCCACTTGTCAGTGTTTGTTTTTTTTCTGGGGGGCAGGCACATGCTAAGGAAGCGCTCTACCACTGAGCTACACCCTGGGCCCAGTCTTTTAAATTTTAGCAATTTCTTTCTTGTTGAAATTTGAATTTTTCTGATTATCAGAGGTACTGAGAATCTTTTCATGAGTTTCTCTCTCTCTCATATATATATCTGCAGCCATACCACTGCAGGGTCGGGCTTGGTTAGTCCTTGGGTGGGAGACCGCATGGGAACACCAGGTGCTGTAGGCTTGGAAAAAGGACCCGGCAGCCCACTCCCAAAAAACAATCTGTCATTGAAAACCCAATGAATATCAGAGAACTGACAATAGCGCTGTTCATGGCAGTGTTGAGGAGTGTTCTGTTGTACATAGGGTCACTACGAGTGGAATCTGACACAATGACACCTAACAACATTGTGTGTATGTGTGTGTATATATATATATACACATATACACATATACATACACACATATATATATATGTTGGGTCAGATCCAACTCATAGCTACCCTCATAGTGTTTTCAATGGCTGATTGTTTTCAAGATTGCCTGGGGAGTGGGCTACCATGTCCTTCTCCCATTTTTGTGGTGCTGGGGATCCAACTTGGATTCTCAGAGAGTGCAGAGGAGTACTCTACCAACTGAACGAAACCCTATCCCACATACTTCTTTCGGCAGGGATATTGAGAAACAAGGTTTCTCTGTGTTGCCCCAGCTGGCCGGGAATTCAGTATTTAGACCAGGCTGGTCTCAGAATTGCAGCTCTTATCCTGCCCGTGCCTCCCAAGTGCTAGGATTACAGGTGTGCGTCACCACAGCCAGCCAACCAATACTTTTCATTTGTTTGCCTTTGAGTTTCTGTGCTTCATATTTTTTACTAGTCTGTGCCTTACTTGTTGGTTTTTGTTGTTGTTTTGATTTTCTGGTTTTGTGTGTGTGTGTGTGTGTGTGTGTGTGTTTCTGGGACTGGGATTAAAGTATATTTTCTTGTGAGACAGGGGAGGGTTATTTATTATTAGCATGTTCTGTCTACTACACATAGGAAGAGCCATGCCACATCTGCATAGGCAAGGTCTGCACGGCAGGGTCTGTGCCCAAGGTCAGAGAGATAACAGAAAGGGGCTTTTAGGCTTGGAGAACTTCCAAGGGCTGACGCCTTCCCCAGCAAGCAGCTAGAGCCTTCTCCAGCGCTTTTTCCTTAGATTTTCTGCAGCCATCTAGCCATGCCTTCCATTACAGAAAAAGAACATGCCTTCGTAAGCGACCATGTGGTGTTGCAACCAGGACAAAATAATAAGCCTGGAAAAAACAAAAAGGCAACAACCAACCATGTTAGAAGTCTTGGCACTTTGTAACAGAACGGGTACTTTAATTCTTAATTTAAAGACATGTTTACAAGTTGCTCGCAACTTCTATGAAAAATTGAAAAGACAAAAAAAAAAAGAGAGAGAAAGCAAAAGAAAATTCGTAAAAGTCAATTTATTTTTGTACAAAACAATAAAAAGAAAAACCCACAAAAAAATATTAATAATAAGCCTGGAAATCCACAACAGGGTGCTCAGTCCCTGGGAAGCTCCACCTGGCCAGGAAGCCAGCTTGACCTCCAAAGGGGAGCCAAGTTCTGGGCTTGTATTATTTATCTTTGTTTATTTATTTTAATGTAATTAATTTATTTATTCTGGTACTGGGGGTTGCATCTAGGGCCTCGCGCTTGCATGCTTTGCAAATGCTGCACCACTGAGCTGCCACCTCCACCCCATTTTTTTTTAACTTCTTGAGACAGGGTCTCGCTAAATTACACAGACTGCCTCTGGTCTCGAACTTGCGATCCTCCCGCCTCAGCCTCCCGAGCTGCTGGGATGACAGGCATGCGCCACCGCGCCCCACTATTTACTTATTTTTGAGGCAGGATCTCATGGTGTAGCCCAGGCTGGCCTGGAACTACCGTTGTAATCCAGGGTAGCCTTGAACTCCCAATCCGCCTGCCCCAGCCTCTGGCGTGCAGCACCACGCTGCCTCCGGGTTTGAGGACGGGATTGACAGCCTCTCCCCTCGCTTCTCTTCCCTTCGTAGCCAGGCCCCAGTGCCTCACACAGCGGAGACGCACCATGTTCACCGAGAAACAACTGGAAGACCTGAACTTCTGGTTCAACAAGAACCCATACCCAGACCCCACACTCAAGAAAGAGATGGCCTCGAAAATGAACATAGATCCAACTGTGGTGCAGGTTGGCGAGCCACACCCCCCTCCCTAAGCTACCGCCTGGACTGTCCCAAACCTTGAGACCCTTGTGACAATTCCCGAGGCTTCCTGCCATCCCAGGCCCGGCAGTCCAAAGGCCAGGCTTTCCTTATCACGCCCGCAACCGCCTCCCCAAATCCCTAGCTCAAGGAAGGGCACACTGCTCCCTGAAGGACCAGACAGCGAATGGTTCTGGCTTTGGGAGCTGCGCTATCTCCATCCTGAGAACTGTTGGGCGCAGCCATCATAGCTTCAGGGCATCCAGGTGGTTGCTGTTGGGTCCTGTCGAACGGGGCCCGACTCACAGTGACCCAAGGTACAACAGAACAGAACACTCCCTGGCACTGTGCCATGGCCAGGACTATGTCAGTGCTTCTCTCCTATTCATGAGATTTTCAATGGCTGATTGTGTTTGGATTGTTCTCAGGAGTGGGCTGCCAAGTCCCTCTCCCATTTTTCAGGTGCTAGGGATCAAACCCAGGGCCTCAGAAAAGAGGATAGAGCAGTGCTGTTTCCATAAAATGCTATGGCCACAAATTGCAAGATCATATAACTGTCATTTCACAAAAGAGCATTTTTAAAGCTTTTTTTTCTTGTTTTTGCTTTTTTTTTTTTTTTTTTTTTTTTGGTACTTGGGTTAAACCCAGGGCCTCGTGCATAATTTGCAAGTGCTCCACGACTGGGCTGCACCTCCACCCCATTTTTTAAATTTTTTATTTTTGTTAAATAATTAATAAAAATGGGCTGAGGTGCAGCTCAGTCGTAGAGCACTTGCAAATTACGCATGAGGCCCTGGGTTTATTATTACTATTATTTTGCAGTATTGGATGTTGAGCCCAGGGCCTCACGCATGCTGTTGCAAGCGCGGTCACGGAGCGGCACCCCCAACCCATTTTTGACCTTTCATCTTGAGGCAAGGTCTCGCTGAGTTACACAAGCTGCCTCTGGCCTCGAGCTTGCGGCCCCCCTGGCCCCACCTCCCGAGAGTCTCCGGGCTGACAGGGGTGCGCCACCGCGCCCGGGTGCAAACAGAACGTTAAGTGGCAGGGCTGTGGCCTGTGTTGCTGAGCCCATTAATCAACATCATCCTTCTCCCCACTTTTCCACTCAGGTGTGGTTCAAGAACCACAGGGCAAAACTCAAGAGAGCGAAAGGCAGCATTCAGCCAAAACGAGAACCTGAGCCTGAACCTGAGCCTGTGCCTGCGCCTGTGCCTGTGCCTGAGCCTGAGCCTGAACCTGAGCCTGAGCCTGAGCCTGAGCCTGAGCCTGAGCCTGAGCGGATCCCCGAGGTAGAAGCCTGCGTCAGCCCTCCCCAGACAGAGGCGGAAACGCCACCCAGAGAACCGGACGGCTCCTTCCCCATGGCCCTGATTTACACCAACCACGCAGTGCCCTGCTACCAGCTCAGCATATGCCCCTCTCACATGCCCTGCAAGGACCATGCCGGGGTCCACAAACTGGTCCATTTCGGCTGCTGCCAAGACCCCATCATATACTGCCTCCACCCCTTACTGCAACCTCAAGGTCACTTTGCAGGCGCCAGCGGCTACCGTCTTGACTCCTTAGTCCGGCGGCGGAGGCGAGAGAGACGCTAGAGCCTGGCTGTCACCCTGCATGGTTTTCTGTTTGTTCCTTGCCTGCTTTCTGACATGGCTTCGCTCCGCAGCCCCAGCCTCCCGAGCCCTGGGGTCGCTGGCGGCCGATGCTGTAACCCTTCCCACATTCTGCTACTTTGTGGCAAATAAGGAATAAAACTACAGATAAACATAACACTGGATTTCAAAACTGTTGCGTGAAAGATACAAGTGACTTCTGCTGGGGCTCGGTTGACAGTAACCCAGAAGCACAGCATTTCTTGATTTCTTGGCATGCTGAGCAACTGCGGGGCGAGGGCAGCCCTGAGGACTGAGCCCAGGGCACTGCGCGCTGAGCAGGCGCTTTTACTCCTAAACTGCATCTCAGCACTGTGGTTTTGGTGCTGGAGGTGGAGCCAAGAGTCTTCCATAGGCTAAGTGCACGCACCACCAAGCTAGAGCCCCGGGTCCAACGGGTTTCATTTGGTTTTTTTTTTTCTCAGTGTTGGGACTGAACCCAGCCATTGGGCCTCGCACATGCCAGGCAAGCTCTCTGCCACCGAGCCTCACTCCCAGCCCCCATACAGAGCAATGTGATCTAAAGGATATGAAACCCCCCTCTTATCTGCCCAGACCGCTGCCCCCATCACCCTGCACTGCCTCCAGCCCCTCCATGCTCCATCCCTGCCCCCCTGCTTACAGGACGAGGCACTCTCTCTGTAAAGTTCATTTGCCCCCGACTACCACGCTAAAGAAGAGACCGTCACCTATGGTAGCTTTCACCACAGAAAAACAGTCACCCCTCAGCAGGCCTCACAGGCCTGCCATTGCCCTCTATTTTGGTCCCAAAGAGAACCATTTGCTAGGCATCATCTATTCCACGAGCCAAGCAGGCTTTGTTCTAGGTCCTTGCATGTTCTCCAAGCCCACGGCACCCTCTAGAAAACACTTCCTATTGCCCCAGAATTCCTTATCGGACCCTAACCCTACAGAAGAAGGGGTGTTGAAGCTCCTGGGTTATGTTGGGCCTGCGGCTGACCACCCCCTTATGAATGTCCTCAGCAACATGACAGGTTTCCTTTTGCACATGAATAAGTCTGCCTGCCTTTTCTCCCGCCTTTAAGTCTTCGTTGCTGTAACGAGATGCCTGAGGCGGGCTAACTTCAGTCTAGCTCACAGCGGTAGGGGCGGCAAGACTGGCCACCTCTCTCAAGCTGTCCCCCTCGTGGGCCATGTCCGATGGCAGTGGTGGGTGCCAGTGGAAGGGACAAGCACGTCTCCAAACAGGAAGCCAGGGACTCGGGTTGGGCTCCAGCCTTTATGGCTCATGGGATCTCACCCCCTGAGGCCGCGACACCCTCCTGAGCACTGTGCCCCAAGATGTAGGGGCCTCCGGACAACTGTGCGGAGGACCAAACCCAGAGCCAGCACAAGGCAAGCACCCCGCCCCATGACTACACCCCAAGCCCAAAGCCCAAAGGAAGGTTGGTGGGATTTTTAGAAAGTTGGGTTTTTTCTTGTTGGTTTTTTTGGTTCTGATTTGGGTTTGGGGTTTTTTGTTGTTTGTATGTTTGTTTGTTTGCGGTACTGGGGGTTGAACCCAGGGCCTCGCGCCTGCATGCTCTGCAAGTACTGGACCACTGAGCTGCGCCCCCAGCCCATTTTTTACTTTTTGAAACAGGGTCTCGCTAAGTTACGCAGACTGCCTCTGGTCTCAAACTCGCTATCCTCCTGCCTCTGCCTCCACAGCCACTGGGATGACAGGCATGCGCTACCGCACCCAGCTTTGGGTTTTGTTTTGTTGAGACAGGGTCTCCCTAGGTAGCCCACATTGGCCTTGAACTCCTGATCCATCTGCCTCAGCCTCCCCGGTGCTGGAGTCACCGGTGTTTACCACCACGCCCAGCCTTGTTCCTCCATTCCTTTTAGAAGCAGAGCCTCCCCGCACTGCCCAGGCTGGTCTCCAGCTCCCGCTGAAGCGCCCTCCTGCCTGGCCTGCGCAGTAGCTGGGCCTAGAGGTGTGCAGTGCCAGGCCCACCTCCCACTTCCTCAAGTCCCAGCTCCTCCAGGTCCTGCCGCCCTGAGGACCCCCTCCACCGATGAGCTCCGCAGGAGACACTGCACCCACACCCAATCCACAGCGTCCTATTTCATCTCTGCCAGCTCACTCCTGCCCCTTTCCAGAGGGCAGACACATTTCCCTTTTGCCTTTAGGTACACACCGCATAATTCCATTGCCGCGAGTTCCTCAAGCCGGTAAATCTAATCTACAGGGCCAAGAGGAGAGGCCGCCCGAGTAGCGGGAAGAGCCAGACAATAGGAGGCATAAGACAGACGTGTTGACAGGTGGAAATGTCTCGGGTCTTCATTAGGGTGGCAGTCACCTCGGACAGCAAATTCACCAAAACACGCAGAACTATGTGCCGCACGTGGTGGCGCACGCCTGTCATCCCAGCAACTGGGGAGGCTGAGGCAGGAGAATCACAAGTTCGAGGCCAGAGGCAGCCTGCACAGCTGAGGGAGCCCCTGTCTCAAAACCTAATAAATGGGCTGGGGCTGCATCTCAGCATTAAAGTGTTTGCAAAAGCCCTGAGTGAGGCCCTGGGGTCAACATCCCAGTACTGCAAAATACTACTACTACTACTAATAATAACAATACTAATACTAATAATAATAAAGTGAGAGGGGTGCAGGCCAGCAGTAGATCACTTACAAAGTATGTGCAAGCCCCCCAGGTTCCATCCCCAACTACCAGAAAAACAAAAAACCACATAGAACTGTACATCCAAAGCCAGGCATGGCGGAGGAGGGAGGAGGATGGGGAGTTCAAAGCCAGGCTGGGCTACATAGCAAGATCCCATCTCAAAAGAAATCAAAAAACAGATCGGGCATGGTGGTGCACGGCAGTAATCCCAGCGCCCCGGGAGGCAGAGGCAGGAGGATTGCAAGTTGGAGACCAGAGGCAGTCTGCGTAACTTAGCGAGACCCTGTCTCAAAAAGTACAAAAAAAAAAAAAAAAAAAAAAAAAGGGCTGGAGGCAGCAGTTCAGTGGTCCAGCACTTGTAAAGCATGCAAGCACGAGGCCTTGGGTTCAATCCCCAGTACGGTAAAACAAAACAAAACAAAAAACAACTATACCACAAAAATCTGTGCCTTCTGTATTACCTCAAGCCTAGCACAATGGCGTGCGCCTGTGATCCCAGCTACTCGGGAGGCCGGAGACAAGAGGACCCAGAGTTCAAGGCCAGCCTGGGCTACAAAGACAGACCCTGTCTCCAATTAAATAAATACATGTTTGTCACAAAGAGTGTTCTCAGAATTTGTGTGTGTGTATGCGTATACGTGCATGTTATATATATACATGTGGTTTTAGTTTTTTTGGTTTTTGTTCGTTGAGACAGGTCTTGAGACACGTCACCCTAAGTCATGCAAACAGCCTCTGGCCTCAGACTTGTGATCCTCCTGCCTCTGCCTCCTGAGTCTCTGGGACTGGGGGCATGTGAAACTGTGCCTGGTCAGTATTGGCCCAAGCTTGGCTGGAACTCACTCCCTAGCCCAGGCTGGGACTACAGGCAGGTGCCACCACGCCCAACCAAGAGCCTTCCTTCAATCAAGCCCTGCCTCCTCTCCGCTCCCCACCTGCTGGCTCAGTGTTTCCCAGACCAGAGGATCAGGATAAGAAACACCTGCGGGGGAGGGGGGGTGCAGGCGTGGTGGCGCACGACTGTAATCCCAGCGGCTTGGGAGGCAGAGGCAGGAGGATTGCAAGTTCGAGACCAGAGGCAGTCTGCGTAACTTAGCAAGACCCTGTCTCAAAAGGTAAAAAAAAAAAAAAATGGGCTGAGCTGCAGCTCAGTGGTCCAGCACTTGCAGAGCATGCAGGCGCTAGGCCCTGGGTTCAACCCCCAGTACCGCAAAAAAAAAAAAAAAAAAAAAAGAAACACCTGGGGGCTGTTAAGCCCTCAATAAGACTGGAAGGAGGCTAGGTTCCCAGGAGGGGGCTGGATTTCGCACCCCTTTGTGCTTAACTAAAGTGGAGGCACAACCAAAGGCCGGATCATGCAGAGAGGCCGACCTGCTCAGAGCAGGCAGAAAGGAGGAATTCCCGGAGGCCCCCCCGCAGCAGGCAGCAGGAGCCGGAGGGGAAGGTACAGAGGTACAGGTAAAGGGGGCGGCAAGCTGGGGGCTGAATCCAGCCAGGGCAAGCCTGAGTCTGTGCAAGGCTTGGTGCTCAGCACTGTGCACCGGAGAACACGGAGTGGGGCTGGCATCTTCCAGGGGGCCTGAAGCCCCTCCCCTGGGTCTTGATTCCATCATCTGATGGGTGGGGGTTGGGAGCCTGGCCCAGTCCCCGGAGCTCTGATAAATCATGGGCTCTCCCATATCATCTGCAGACTCCAGAAAGAATCAGTGTCTTAAGCCAGGTGTGGTGGCGCACACCTGTAATCCTGGCAATTTGGGAGGCTGAGGCAGGAGGATGGCAAGTTCGAGGCCAGAGGCAGCTTGCCTAATTTAGCAAGACCCTAACTCAAAATAATAAAAAATGTAAAACATGGGCTGGAGGCGCAGCTCAGTGGTAGAGCACTTAACAAAGTATGTGCTGAACTCTGGGTTCAACCCCCACGTACCACAAAATAAAATTAAAAAAAAAGTCAATATCTTGTCTCGTGACCACTGATCGGTTCTGACTGTTGTTGAACTTGAGAAAAATTAATCACAATATTGAAGTCCAGGATGGCCTCCAGCTCCCATCAATCCTCCTGCCTCAGTCTCCCAACATTTACTGTCTCATTGGTGGTATTCAATCATGTTAAATACAGTATGCCTTGGGCATTCGGGACAAGTGCTCCACCACTGAATTACATCCTTAGACTTTTTATGTTTAATTTTGAGACTGGCTCTAGGTAAATTGCACAGGCTGTCTCTGACCTCCGACTCTTGATTGAGCACATGCAAGGCCCTGAGGTTCACCCCCAGCATGGCAAAAAAAAAAGAAGAAAAAAAAAATTGTAAGTCTGAGTATGCCCAAAATACTTAAGGAAAAAGATAAGGCCAGAGGCACCCTGCTCAATTTAACAAGATCCTGTCTCAAAATAAGTTGTAAAAAATGGGCTGGAGCTCAGTGGTAGAGCTCTTGCAAAAGCATGCACGAGGTCCTGGGATCAATTCCCCAGTACCAGAAAAAATTTACTTAATTCTCTTCTTTGGGCCCTTATTTAGTCCAATGGTGACTGTTGAGTATTGTTGTTAGGTGCCGTCGAGTCAAGTCCGACTCCTAGCGACCCTTATAGGGTTTTCAATGGCTGATTGTTTCGGGATTGCCTTGGGAGTGGATTGCCAGGTCCTTCTCCCGAACAAAACAAAACAAAACAAAAACAAAATACTGAAACAATCAGCCACTGAAAACCCTATGAATAGCAGAGAAGCACTGACACAGTGCCAGGAATGGTACAGTGTTGGGGAGTGTTTCATTCTGTTGTGCATTGGGTCGCTAGGAGTCGGACATGACTGGACAGCACCTAACAACAAACAATACCAAGTGACATTCAAATTTCTCTAATGTTCCCAAAATACCTTCTTTAAGCTTAGTTGCTTAAATCAACATCCTAGCGATAACATGCCCTTTCCTTCCATCATTCCTTCCACAGTTATTAGAGTTCTACATGCAAGAACTTTTCCTGATGAACTATCAGTAGTAGCGTTTTTTTTTTTTTAATTTTGCAATCATCCCTGGGTCATGAGAAAATGTCAAGCATGACACCTATTTCTCTTTTTGAGACAGGTCCTGGTATGTAGCTCAGGCTGGCCTGGAATTTACAATCTTCCCACCTCTGCCTGCCAAGGGCTGGAATCATGGGCATGTACCACCACACTCAGCTTCGACTATCACCATTAGAACAGTGAAAACTCATGGGGAAATATCATTCATATAGGACACATAAGACTAAAACTTAGTTCTCTAAACTTTAAAAATAAAATCGGGTTAGGGGGTGGGGAGAGAGCCCAGTGCTACAGTGCTTGCCTAGCATACATAGGCTTTGGTTTAATCCCTAGTACTGTGGGGAAAACACAAAAAGAATATATAAACAAAGCTGGGCGGTGGTACACGCCTGTAATCCCAGCGGCTCCAGAGGCAGGAGGATCGCAAGTTCAAGACCAGAGGCAGTCTGCATAATTTAGCAAGACCCAGTCTCAAAAAGTAAGAAAAATAGGCTGGGGTGCAGCTCAGTGGTCCAGCACTTGCAGAGCATACAGGCATGAGGTCCTGGGTTCAACCTCCAGTACCGGAAAAAAAAAAGAATACATAAATAATTTTAAACAACAACAAAAGGGCTAGGGATATAGCTGTGTGGTAGAGCACCCGCCTAGCATGGTCAAGGCCCTGAGCTCAAACTCCAGCACTGCAAAAAGAAAAAAAGAAAAAGAAGAAAACTTAATTCCTTTTTTTTTTCCTTTTTTTTTTTTTTTTTGTGTGTGTGTGGTACTGGGGGTTGAACCCAGGGCCTTGTGCTTGCATGCTTTGCAAATGCTGGACCACCAAGCTGCACCCTCAGCCATTTTTTTTTTCCACTTTTTGAGACAGGGTCTCACTAAATTATACAGACTACCTCTGGTCTCCAACTTGCGATCCTCCTGCCTCAGCCTCCCTAGCCACTGGGATTATAAGGGTGTGCCACTCGCCCAGCTAAGAAAACTTAATTCTTGAGCTGAGTGCCATGGTGCATGCCTGTAATCATGACAACTTGGGAGGCTGAGGCAGGAGGACCCCAAATTCAAGGCCAGAGGCACCCTGCTCAATTTAACAAGATCCTATCTCAAAATAAAATGTAAAAAATGGGCTGGAGCTCGGTGGTAGAGCTCTTGCAAAAGCATGCACGAGGCCCTGGGATCAATTCCCCAGTACCATAAAAAATTTCCTTAATTCTCTTCTTTGGGCCCTTATTTAGTGCAATGGTGACTGTTGAGTTCATTTATCTTTTTCCTTAAGCATATGGAGCATACTGAGACTTACATTTTTTCTTTTCTTTTTTGCCATGCTGGGGGTGAACCTCAGGGCCTTGCATGTGCTAGATCAAGAGTCGGCAATCACAGACAGCCTGTGCAATTTACCTAGAGCCAGTCTCAAAATTAAACATAAAAAAGTCTAAGGATGTAGTTCAGTGGTGGAGCACTTGTTCAGCACGCCCAAGGCCCTGGGTTCAACCCCCAAAAAGAAAAGTGTACACACACACACGCACACACAAGAACCCACACAGACGGAGCCAAAAAATGGTATACCTACGGCGGGATAAAAAGTTTCCATTTGCTGTTTTAAGAATGTTATCATATGCTTTTTCTGCCAACTGCTGTCTGGCATGCACTGGAACATAAGGTCCTACTACACATTGCTACCTTCATCCCACTTGGCAAAGTAACACGCAGACAGACAACATCTCTTAAAATGTGTACATATTTTTCGGCAGCCCCAGTATATTCTTGAAAGAAAAAGAAATTGCTTCCTAGAGCCCTCAGCATAAGACTCTTCGTGGTACGCCATCCAGCCTCACCCCGTCCCACCACAATCCTTAGCGTTTCTCAAAACGCCTGAGCAGCTCCTTGAACCAGACCCTAGGATGCTACTCTTGCAGAGGGACCTGCACTTGCGCGCAACAGACACGTACCTGAGCAAGCACCCACGCCTCCGCAGGCAGCGGATAGCTAGCAACGCTCAGAGCACTGGGGTAGATCAGGCGAACGGCGTGCTCTCATTCAGGTCCGCAAACGTGCTGGGCGCCACCCTGCCTGAATACGGGTATTCTCTCTCCACGGCCCTCAAACCCCCTCAGGCTCTTCCCCTACCCTTTCCATCCCACGTGGATCCTGAGTGGTGCCCAATTTTGCACCCTGGATAGATTCTCCTCGAGTGCAGACTGTGGGGTCTACGCCTCCTTCCCCTCCTCACAGGGTTGTTTTTGTCCCAGGACGCTGGCTGGGCCACTGCCTGACCCTGTCACTGCAGAGAGTGTCTGTCTGGATCTGGTGGAACCTCAAAGATTAACCCGCATAGAGCTCTGCTTGATGATTGCGGGGACCGGAAGATTGCCGGTAAGGACAAGGGGTCATGCGCGGGCCTAGGATGGAATCTAAGCACGGCGGAAGGCTCACCCAGGCGTTCTTCTTGGGACAGGTGGAAAGGACAGGAGGTCCTTGGGCTAAAGCAGTGGGATTAAAGACATGAACACCTGGGCCCACGGTGGTGCACGCCTGTAATTCCAACCACTCGGGAGGCAAAGTAGGAGGATCGCAAGTTCGAGACCAGGGTCGGTCTGTGTAATTTAGTGAAACCTTGTCTCAAAAAGTGAAAAAATGAGGGCCGGGCGTGGTGGCGCATGCCTGTAATCCCATCGGTTTGGGAGGCAGAGGCGGGAGGATTGCAAGTTCAAGACCAGAGGCAGTCTGTGTAATTTAGCGACCCTATCTCAAAAAGTAAAAAAAAAATGGGCTGAGGTGCAGCTCAGTGGTCCAGCACTTGCTGAGCATGCAGGCGCGAGGCTCTGGGCTCAACCCCCAGTACTGCAAAACAAACAAACAAACACCCCATTTCTTATTTTGAGTCAGTGTCTCGCTAAATTTCACAGGCCCCCTCTGGCCTGAAACCTGCGATCCTCCTACCTCTGCCTCCCAAGTGGCTGGAATGCCAGGCATGCGCCATCGCGTCCGCCATCGTCACCAGCGGACCACCACTTATAAGACATGAGAGAACTCTTCCAGGCAGGCCGCCCCATGCCCACACCCGATTCCTGAGGTACTGGACTCCTCCTCACCTGCCGGTCCTCCAGGAAGTCCTCCTTGCTTCCGCGGCGCAGCGCCCACGATGCCAGCCTGGCCGCTTTCTCCACGCCTCGCGGGCCGCTCCTGGCGCACGCAATCGCCTGCTCAGCCAGATGTCTGGAGTCCGCGTGCTCCAGCGCCCGCGTCCACACCCTAACGATAGCACCTCCCCTGGCGCCTCCACGCCCCACCCCTACGTCGCCAGGCCCTGTCCAGAGACGGGGCGCAGGCGCATCTCTTAACAAGGGTCCCTGCGCCCTCCTTGACACCCATCCTGGTGGCACGCCCTACAAATCCAGGTCACTGGTTCCCTGCTTGCCAAGCCCTAGAAAACCTTTTCTTGACATCTGGAGCCTACTTACTGATTTCTTTTTAAGAAGGTGGACCTTGATTAATGAGATTCTCATGCGATTTGGAATTATTTGGATTTGCGAGGCTAACCTCGGAATGTAAGTCCTCTTAGAACTGCAGGCGGGCGAACTGGACCCCATGGCATGCGTCTGCAATCCCAGCCTGCCGGAAGTGGAGACAGGTGGATCGTGGGACCTTGTCTCAAAAATAAATTAAATTGAGATGGATAAAACAAATAAAATGAATCACCATCCTTTTTTTTTTTTTTTTTTTTTTTTTACAGGAGGACATGGCGATCCACTCTCGAGGCAACCCCGAAACAATCAGGCATTGAAAACCCTATGAGGGTCGCTATGAGACTGGTCTCGAGGGCGCAGGCTTTGTTGTTTTTTAGCGGTGTTCAAGTGTTGGACCCAGGACCTCACAAATGCTTTACCTCTGAGCTGCACCCCCCGCCCATCACTTTTACTTTTTGAGTCAGGGATCTTGCCGAATTTCGCAAGCTGCCTCTGGCCTCGAACTGGCGATCCTCCCGCCTCAGCCTCCTGAGTCGCTGGATGGCAGGCTTTGCTGCGGCGCCCGGCTTTTTTCGTTTGTTTGCTTGTTTGCTTGTTTGTTTGCTTTAAACAGGTCTTCCCTGAATTCCCAGTGTAGCCCGCGGTGGCCCTAAAGTTCGTTCATCCCCCGGCCTCCCCCTCCCAGAGGCTGTGGTTATAGACATGCGCCATGGCTGGCTTGAGAATCGGTCTTTCCGCCTCGCCACGAGGCCCCGGGGGCACGGTTTGAGCGCGGCACCGGCGTCCCGGGCGTCTTCCCCACCCCTAAGGCTCTGCACGCGGCCCGCAGCCCTGGATCCCAGCCAGGGTGCCAGAACCCGCCGGGCGGGCGCGTAGAAACCCCGGAAGTCATGGGGTCACAGTTCCCTGAGGAAGAAATCCGCCTTCCGGGGGCTGCACTTCCGGGTGGCGCTTCCTGTTTGACTGCTGGCGTCCCGCACGCAGGGAGGCCACCGCTTCTGTCCAACGGGAGACATGAAGAAAGTTGAAGGCTTCCTGAGTCGGCTGGCCCTTACCACAGCCTCGCCCTCCCGGGCCCCTCTCTCTAGGTCACGGGAAGAAACTAAATGAGTCCACTGTTGCAGCCACAGGGTCTCCTCTCCGGTCAGGCCACATCACCCCAGAAACAGAAAACCTGAACATTTCTTTCTTCTTTTAAAATTTTGGCCACTAGTACCTTTATTATTCTCTGACTTCTTCAATGTGTACTTATTTTGCGTATGGGAGCGGATGTGGGTGTGGGGCTGGGCAACTGAACCCAAGGTCTTGTGCAGGCTAGGCTAGCACGCCGCCACGCACTTAAACCCCTCCTTGTTGTTATTAGATGCCGTTGAGTCTATCTGACTCATAGCGACCCTCATAGGGTTTTCAATGGCTGATTGTTTCAGGATTGCCTTGGGAGGGGATTGCCAGGTCCTTCTCCCATTTTTGCGGCGCTGGGAATTGAACTCGGGACCTCAGAGACTGCAGCTCAGCCCTCTACCAACTGAACTAAATCCCAGGTATGCCCCTCACTTTTTTTTTTTTTTCCTTTTCTTTCT
>VMDO01027453.1:0-25241 GCA_007922755.1 Pedetes capensis
GAAAGAAAGAACGAACGAACGAACAGAGGGAAGGAAGGAAGGGAAAAAAACTAAGAAACTATCAGAGATCAGAGAAGATTGGGGACACACGACATCTAAATGTAATGTGGTACTCTGGATTGGATCCTGGAAGACGATGGGAAAAACTAGAGAAATCTAATAAGGTCTAATGTTTACTTAACATTAATGTACCAATGAAAGTTCCTTAGTTTTGAAATTTTATCATAGTGTTGTAACTGGGTGAGGAGAATACAGAAACTTGTATTGCCTTTGCAAGTTTTCTGTAGACAAGGTACAGAAATAAAAACTAAAATGTGGGCTGGTGGTGCTGCTCAGTGATACAGTACTTGCCTGTACTTGCCTAGCATATGCAAGACTCTGAGGTCAATCCCCAGCCCCACAAACAAAAACAACCAAAGACAAGTAAAAGTTTCTTTATAGAAAATGTAATATTGATGCAAAAATAGACAAATACACTGATGAGAAGAATATAAATCGAGAAATTACCATGTACATATATCATCAATAGATTTTTAAGAAAATAGTTAAAGCAATTTAATGTGGAATGAAAGTCTTTAACAATGGTACAGAAACGATAGGTACACAAACATATGTATGAAAAAATTAATCTCTACTCTTTCCTCACACATGCACACAATTTAACTCATCACATATTATAGATCTAATTGTCAAAGCCAAAACTGTAACATTTCTAGGAAAGAAAGTTTTTATCAACTTTGGTAGTTACAGGGATTTCCTAACGGGGACACTAAAACACAAGCATAAACTAACAAAAAATTTAAAACTTGGACTTTACCAAAATTAAAAATTTTTGTTTTTGTAGACATCATTATAAAAATGAAAAGACATACCATGAAGTGGGAAGAAAATACTTGCAACACATGTCTGTGACCTGTATGGAGTCCACACCAAGGACTTGTATGGAAAACACATAAGGAACACTCATTGTTAAGTGCTGTCGAGTGGAGTCCAACTCACAGCTACCCTATATGTAACAAAACGAAACACTCCCGACCCTGTGCCATGCCTGTATTATGTCAGTGCTTCTCTGCTATTCATACAGTTTTCAATAGCAAAGTGCTTTGGGAGTGGACTGCTAGGTCCTTCTCCTATTTTGAGGGGTGCTGGGGATCGAACTCAGGACCTCAGACAGCAAAACACAGCACTCTACCAGCTGAGCTAAACCCCAGCTAAGGAACTCTTACAACTCTATAATAAGAAACAATCCGAAGCCTGCAAATAGAAGAATGGATAAGTTAGTTGTTGTTGTTGTTAGGTGCCATTGAGTCGGTATCCGACTCATAGCGACCCTCTGTACAACAGGGGAAACACTATTGTCAGTGTTTCTCTGCTGTTCATAGGGTTTTCAATGGCAGATTGATTTTTGGGAGGGGGTTGCCAGGTCCTTCTCCCAAGCCTACAGCTTCTGGTGTTCCCAGGCGGTCACCCATCCAGGTACTAACCAGGCCCGACCCTGCTTAGCTTCCAAGATCTGACGGGATCGGATGCCACAGGGCTACAGCTGCAGACTCGGATAAGTTAGAGTATATTCAAAAAGTGAGATTCCAGGAAAATATTGCTGCATGTTGTCATATTCCTGAGTGGTTTGTCTTTCTGACCAAAGGAAACTAATCTGCCGTAGAATATCTCCTTTCCTACAGACCCATTTCCTCCTCACAATGTGAAGATATTAGACTTGGAGCCATCTGTTCCCATTCAAAAGGAAATAAAAATTATCTCCTCCATAGCGGAATATTTGCATTCCAGGATAGGTACTTTCCTCCTTACCTTCCTGAGATAATTAATTGACTTTTGAAAGAATTTGTTTAAATTAAAGAGATAGGGTTTCTCTTCCTCTCTCAGAAGTGACTGGCAGCTAAGCAGTATGTAGCTCATAGAAACCTCCAGATTCAACATTTGGGGTTTCCTCTTCTGTGCTACATGCACAGGATCTACCTGGCCCTTACCACATCACCTTAGAAGAGGGAGAAGATTGAGGCATGGGAACTGCATGCAGTTATGACTGTCAATAATAACTTATCTCTAATCAAGAAACTCATGTTGCTCTTAGGATCAAAAAACGTGCTAATATAGACTCTAAAAATGTATGGAACACTCTAGCAATTACAAAACTAAAATCTACTGTTATATGCAATAACATTAATGAATCTCAAAGTTATTCTATTAAATGAGAAAAATCAAACACAAAAGTATGTACTGTATGTTTCCATTGATAGGAAGGTTAAAAACAGATAAAACTAATCAAATGGTAATACAATAATGGAATAATGATTTCCAGTGTGATGAGGGTATAAGAAGGAGCACACGGGAATCTTCTAGAGTGCTGGAATATTCTATATTTTAATTTGATGCTGGTTACATGGTTGTGTTTAAATGAAATTCTTGAGATTAGCATACTTTATGGATTTTATTTTATATACGCTAAACCTTAATTTGTCTACAGCCATACCACCCTGGCGTCCAATCTTGTCAGATCTCAGAAGCTAAGCAGTGCCAGGCCTGGTTAGTACTTGGATGGAAGACTGCCTGGGAATACTGGGTGCTGTAGGCTTGGGAGAAGGACCCAGCAGCCCACTCCTGAAATAATCAGTCATTGAAAACCCTATGAATAGCAGAGAAACATTGAATAGTGTTGGGCGTAGTACAATGTTGGGTAATATTTCATTATGTTGTGCACAGGGTCGCTATGAGTTGGAGCTGAGTCAACAGTACCTAACAACAAAAACAACAAACCTTAATTTAAAAGTTTTTTTTTAAAACAAATCTCAATTTGTTCTGTGGAAATTGACAAGTGATCCTAAAATTTATATGTAACAGCAAAGTGTGAAAAATAACTAAGATATCCAAATAAGAACAAGGTGGGAAGACTTGTTCTACCAACAAAAGACAAAGTATTTAAATAGTATGGTATTGGTATAATAATACATAAATAGATCAATGCATCACCAATGCAATGCTGAGGGTTCTTTTACTTTACTAAGATGGAAATCATAGCAAAATGCAGCTTCCTTAGTGTCAGCTGCTCCAAGTTTAGGGTATCACAACCCTCTGCTCTTAATGTTCTAGCTCTCAGTTTTAAGTGGCCAGCATCCAGCAGCTAGTGTTATAGTTCCAAGTTTAAGATATCAGGACCTTCTACTCTTAGCTTTAAAACTCCTAGGCAGCCAGAGCTAATAAATCTCATTGGTTTCCTAGAACTCTTCCAGGGGCTGGAGCTTCCAGCTTTTCCACAGTCTCAGCTCTTTGCAGCCCTTTGACTTCTGCAGTCTCACCTCCCTGCCCTCTCTCGCCTTCTCAGTATTTCTGCAGCCCTTCCTAACCGCAGCTCCCCACTGTCTCTGCCCTTGACTTCTCTCTGGAACTCTTCAGTGGCCGGCAACTTCTTCTGAGTGTGCCTAGGGCTGGCAGCCCTGGAAGTACTCCACTGTGCATGGTACCAGCTCATTCCATTCTACCTATGACAAAGATCACACATAGGCAATAAAACATTTAAATGAGGCTTTACTGGGGGGCCTAGGTGACAGCACCAGGGGGCTCACGTTCAGAAGGGGAGGTCTTTGGGACTACTCCAGGAAAGGCGAGAGGAGGGCTTCTTCTATAGCCATTCATGTGTGAGCCCAGACTTCCTTTCACTGATCACAAACTTTCTGCTTAGTCAGGCCAGCCTGAGCAGGTCCACCGGGCCCTCCTGCTCCAGCTGTCATGGGCAGGGGAGGAACTCTATCAGGACCAGAGTGAGAACAGCTGTCAGGTCAGTGGGGACATCTGGAGCAGCTGTTGGCAGTGTCATCTGAGGGTCCTCTGAAGCTATTATGGCTGAAGCAAAATCTCTCCAAGTCCTTGCAGGGTTTTGGAGCAGCAGTGACGGAAGCAACACCTCCCAAGGCAAAAACTGCAGTGGAGCAATGGTCATGACAGCAGCAGGGGTCTACTAGTTTGTGCCTGGAACGAAGTCTCCTCCATGCATCCACAGCTGGATTGCTCCAGCCTTCTGCAGCCGTATCGGAGTCTCTCTGGGCAGCCTGAGATGTTTAAAGCTATCATTAGCGACAGCTCAGGAATCATCAGAGAAGTGGCTGCTTGATTGACAGCTCCTGTGGTCTCTGGGAAAATGAGGGGACTGATGTTGGGGTTGCTGCTGCCACCTTAAGATCTTCAAAGGAAGCAGCAGTATCATTCACAGCCCTGGGGGACCCTGGAACCAAGGGGACAACAGAAGTGTTTCCTATCTAATCTCTGTCCCTGCCTGACCTGGGGCAGCTGCCACTCAGGAGAGGTGAGGTCTGACAGCTGTCAATTAAGCAGCAGAACTACTGGCTCCTAACATCCTCAGTCACTTCAAAAGGGGGAAAATACAATAAGGAGTGCTTGCAACTAAGATCTAATATGAAACTAACATTCTTCTCAAAGAACTTTATCTAACATGAAATCCCCAGTCCAACAGTACATAATCTGTCTGAAATGGAACAGAATATTGTCCATAAGCAGATTTATTTACTAATAATATGGAGTTTATGACGAGGATGGAACTGAAGAGCTGAAGGGAAAGAATTTTTTAAATAAACATTGTTGAGTCAACTGGAATGCATATTGAAAAAATAAAACTTGAACCCCTACATATACAGGTAGATCATAACTTGAAATGTGAAAATAAAACAATAAAATTTATAAAAGATAACTTAGAAGAATATGTTCATGATTTTAGGGTAAGGAAGTCTTTTAAAAATAGAACACAAAGAACAATTATGAAAGAAATAGTTGGTAAGTTAGACTATATTACATTTAAGAATTTCTTTTTATGACAAGACATTATTAGGAGAGTAGAAAGGCAAGACAAAGGGAAAAATACTTGCAACTCTTATCACTGATAAAGGCCTAATATTCAGCATATGTCTCCTATTATTTATAAAAATAAAAGTAAAATAAAAAACAATCTAATTGGAAAAAATAGTCAATAAATTCGAGAAGATCCATCATGAGACTATACCAAATGACTAATAAATTTATTTAAAAGTCTCAATATCATTAACCATCAGAAAAAAGCAAATGAAAACCACAATGGATACCATTATATACCTTCTAAAATGGCTAAAATTATTAAGCCTGAAAATATCAAGTGTTGGCATAAACATAAAAGAACTGTCATTCACAGCTGATGGGAATATAAACTGGTACAACCTCTTTGGAAAACCGGAAAACTTGATTTTCATTAATCACTTACCTTGAAATTGTGTCTAGTTTATGACTCTACAGTTACATTCCCAGAAACATATGCACCTATGCAAATAACATATACAGGAATGTTCAAAGTAGTGCAATTGCTAATTGTCCCAAACTGAAAATAATCTTAATGTCCTCAAAAATAGAATGAATAAATATATTGTGGCATAGTCATTCAACAGATAACTATCACAATGTACTTCATCTATAAACAACAACATAGCTAACTCTCATAAGCATAGTGTAGAATTAATGAAAGAAGTTAGATACAATGGAATACACACTGAATTATTTTGAGGAGAAGAAGAAAGGATAATTGAGTGGTCTCTATAGAGCTAGCTAGCATTGCCCTACTACTTGGACTTGGGTGGAGATACCAATATATTCAGTTTGTGATAACTCACTAAGCTATAACATCTGTCTTTGTGCATTTTTCTGCATGTTAATTGTATTTCACTATATCTATACCTACATCTATGTATTTGTATATCTATATAGAGATACTGTTGTTGTTGTTGTTGTTGTTGTTGTTGTTGTTCGGTGCCATCAAGTCATGTCCAACTCATAACAACCTTCATAGGGTTTTCTATGGCTGATTTTTTCGGGTTTGCCTCGGGAGTGGATTGCCATGTCCTTCTCCCATTTTTGTGGTGCTGGGAATCGAATTCAGGACCTAAGAGACTGTAGAGCAGTGTTCTACCAACAGAGCTAAATCCCAGCCCAGATATAGATATAGATATAGACATAGACATAGACATAGATATAGATATAGATAGAAATTGTTAGGTGCCACTAAGTCAGAATGAACTCATAGTGATGGTAAGTACAGCAGAGCAAAACATGACCCAGTACTGTTCCATGTACATGATGTTTTTATGTTTGAGCCCATTGTTGCAGCCACTGTTTCTTCTCATTTTGAGTCACGATTCATCCACAAAAGGAGGTCCCAGGAGATTTACTCCATTCTCATAATTAAGGTCAACTCTACTCTGAGGAGACAACTTTTTCCCAGTTATTTCTTAAATGCCTTCCAGCCTGGCATTTTCTGGCATTATATTTGGTAGTGCTTCTCTGCTATTCGTAGGGTTTTCCTCTTTTTTCTTTTTTATTATTTATAAATGTTCTTGGAGTACAGAGTAATAAGACTTTTGCTATATCAATTATGCAACTATTACATCATTTTTGCTTACACATTCATCAACTTACATATTTTACAGAACCATAATTCCCATATATTCATATAGTTGTACCATATATTTTGAGATTTTCCTCTCCCTTTTATCCCCTCTACTTTATTTCCCTACCCCTTTCCCCCTCTGTACCCTCAACTCCCACCCACTCATCCCCTCATCCCTTCTTTCAACTTTGCTTGTATTTTTCCTTCTTAGATACTTATGGTTGATCATTTTTATATATCTACATATTTATGGGGGGCTGGGATTTAGCTCAGTTGGTAGAGCACTGTTCTGCAGTCTCTGAGGTCCCAAGTTCGATTCCCAGCACCGCAAAAATGGGAGAACGATGTGGCAACCCACTCCCAAGGCAATCCCGAAACAATCTGCCATTGAAAACCCTATGAGAGTCACTATGAGTCGGACATGACTTAACAGCACCTAACAACAACAACAACAACTTATTTATGAGAGAAGATGGCCTGCAGCTATACCACTGTGGTGCCCAATCCTGTCAGATCTCATAAGCCAAACAGGGTCCGGCCTGGTTAGTACTTGAAAGAGAGACTTCCTGGGAAAACCAGGTGCTGTAGGCTTGGGAGAAGGACCCAGAAACGCACCCAAAAAAATCAGCCATGGAAGACCCTATGAATAGCAGAGAAGCACTAACAATACTGTTCACCTATTGTACATAGGGTCACTATGAGTCAGACACTGACTTGCACCTAACAACAACAACAAGAGAAGGACCTAGTACCCCACTCCAAAGCCATTGAAAACCCTATGAATAGCAGAGAAGCAATGACATAGTGCTGGGTATTGCACAGTGTCTGGGAGTCTTTCATTCTCTTGTACATAAGGTTGGTATGAATCAGGCCTGACTCAACGGCACCTAACAACAACACAAATGCATAGTTTTTTTCTTCCTTTAAGTTAGCTTTAGTTCCCACATATGAGTGAGAACATATATCTCTCTTTGGGGGCCTGAGTACCTTCACTTAAGGTGTTTTTCGCTAGTTACATCCATTTTGCTGCAAATTACATAATTTCATTCTTCCTTATTGCTGAGTAATATTCCATTGTGTATATATGCCATTATTTTTCTTGCTTGCTTCCTCTCTCTCTCTCTCTCTCTCTCTCTCTCTCTCTCTCTGTGTTTTTGTTGTTGTTGTTGTTGTTGTTGTTGTTGTTTTGTTTTGTTTTGTTTTGTCATTGGAGGTGAAATCCAGGACTTTACATGTAATTTTCAAGTGCTCTAGATTGGCCTGTATCCCCAGCCCATTTTTTGTTTTTTGTTTTTTGTTTTTTATTTTAAAACAAGGTCTCACTAAGTTATACAGGCTGCCTCTAGACTTGAAATTATGATTCTCCTGCTTCTACATCCCTGAGTTGGTAGGATTATAGGCATGAGCCACCATGCCCAGCCTTACTGCAATATTTCTATCCATTTCTCTGTTGATGAATATGTTAGTTAGTTTTATACCCTTGCTATTATTGCTATTATGAAGAGTACTACATTAAATATGGAAATGCAGGTGTCCCTGTGATATGAGGACTTATCTTCCTTTGGTTCCACTTCCAGGAGTGGTATAGCTGGATTGTATGGCAGTTCTATTCTTGGTTTTCTAAGGCACCTCCATACTGATTTCCAAAGTGGTTGAACTAATTTATAGTCCCTCTAGCAGTGTAAAATGATTCTCTTTTCTTTGAAAATTTTTTGCCATTTATTATTTGCTTTATTAATCTTGGCCTTTCTTACTGGAGTAAGGAGGAATCTCAATGTTGTTTTGATTTGCATTTCCCTAATGGTGAGGGATATTGAGCATTTTTCATGTGTTTATTGGCCATTCATACCTCTTCATTTGAAGGCTTTCTATTCAGTTCCATTGTCCACTTACTTATTGGGTTATTTGTTGTCTTGGCATTTGATTTCTTGAGTTCTTTGTATACTCTAGAAATTAATCCTCTGATATGTATGATGTGATGATTTTTCTCCCATTCTGTGGGCTCTTCCTTAACTCTATTGATCATTTGCTATACCAAAGTTTTTTGTGGGCAAACACCTTTAGATCCAGGTAATCCCATTTGTCAATACTTGGCACAGTCTCCTGGGCAGCTGGAGTCTTATTGAGGAAATACTTGCTTATGCCTATGTGTTGGAGCATATTTCCTAAATTTTCTCTAGTACTTTTAAGGTTTCTAGTTTCTTCTTGATTTCTGGATCCATTTCAAGGTGACTCTCATACAGATTGAGAGATAAGGGTCTATTTTCAGTTTTCTGCAAATAGATACCAATTTTCCCAGCACCATTTGTTGAAGGGGCTATCTTTTCCCCATTGAATATCACTAGCCTCTTTGTCAAAAATCAGGTGGCTGTAGTTGTGTGGGTGCATCTCTGTGTGTTCAATTCTGTTACATTGACTTTTCAAACCAAATTCAGCAACATATTAAAAAGATTGTTCACCATAACCAAGTGGGATTTATTCCACAGATGCAAGGTTGGTTCAACATATGAAAATCAGTTAATGTAATTCAACATAGCAAGAGGCTTGAAAACAAAAATCACATGATCATCTCAATTGATGCTGAAAAGGCCTCTGACAAAGTGCAACACCTTTTCATGATAAAAACACTGGAGAAGATAGGCATAACAGGAAAAATAACTTAACATCATAAAGGCCATCTATGACAGACCTATGGCCAACATCATATTAAATGGAGAAAAATTGAAACTGTTTCTTCTAAGATCTGGAACAAGACAAAGATGTCCACGCTCTCCTATCTTATTTAATATTGTAACTGAAGTCCTAGCCAAAGCAATCAAACTAGAGAAAGAAATAAAAGGGATATAGATAGGCAAAGAAGAGGTCAAATTATCCTTATTTGTGGATGACATAATACTTTACCTAAAAGACCCAAAAATCTCCTCTAGAAAAGTGTAAGAGCTAATTAACTCCTTTAGCAGAGCAGCAGGATACAAAATTAACATTCAAAGATCAGTAGTCTTCCTTTACACCAACTGTGAGCAGGAAGAGAAGGAAATTACAGCTACAATCCCTTTCATGATACCCCACCAGAAAATTAAATACCTTGGAATCAATCTGACCAAAGATCCTGCAGATCTCTACAAGGAAAATTTCAAAACATTAAAGAAAGAAATCGAAGAGGATACTAAAAGGTAGGAGGATCTCCCCTGCTCATAGATTGGGAGAATCGATATTGTAAAAATGGCTATCCTACCAAAAGCAATCTATAGATTTAATGCAATCCCCATTAAAATCCCAATGACAGACTTTAACAGAAATAGAAAAAATGATCCAAAAATTCACATGGAAACACAAAAGACTACATATAGCCAAAATACTCTTAAGCTGCAAAACTAGTGCAGGGGGGATCACAGTCCCTGACCTTAGTCTATACTACAGGGCTGTAGTAGAAAAAACAGCTTGATACTGGCACAAAAATAGGCCTGAAGATCAGTGGAACAGAATAGAGGACTGAGAGATACATCAATGCATCTCTAGTCACTTGATTTTCAGCAAAGGAGCAAAACAGGTGAATTGGAGAAAGGATCGCCTTTTCAATAAATGGTCCTGGAAAACTTAGATATCCACTTGCAGAAAAATGAAAACAGACCCACACCTCTAAATATGCAGGAGAGTTAACTCAATAAGGATAAAAGACCTCAACATAAAACCAGAACTTTAAAATTACTAGATAAAAAGATAGACAATGTGCTCCACCATATAGGCATAGGAAAGCACTTTCTTAATAGGACTCCAATTGCTCAAGAAATTGCAACAAGAATAGATAAAAGGATTACATGAAATTAAAAAGCTTCCGTACATCAAAGGAAATAATCAACAGAGTCAAGGAAGTCCCCACTGAGTGGGAAAAAAATCTTCACATCCTATACATCAGACAGAGGACTAATTTCCAGAATTTATAAAGAACTCATGAAAGCAATTCCCAAGAAACAAACAACCCAATACATAAGTGGGCAAAGGAACTGAACAGACAGTTCTCAAATGGAGAAGCTCGTAAGGCCATGAAACACATGAAAAAATGCCCAATATCTCTAGCCATTAGGTAAATGCAAATCAAAACAACTTTGAGATTCCACTTTAATCCAGTAAAAGTGGCCAGAATCAATAAAACAAAAAAAACCAACAAATACTAGTATGGTTTCAGAGAAAAGGGAACCCTCTTACACTGCTGGTGGAGTTTAAATTGGTCCAACCACTTTGGAAATCAATATGGAGGTACCTCAGAAAACTAAAAATAGATCTACCATATAACCCAGTTATACCACCATTGGGAATATACCCAAAGGGAGATGAGTCATCATGCCACAAAGACACATGCATCTCCATGTTCAACGCAGCACTTTTCACAATAGCAAGGATATGGAATCAACCAAAGTGCCCATGAACAGAAGAATGGATAAAAATATTATGGTACATATACACAATGGAATACTGCTCAGCAATTTAAAAAAAAATGAAATAATAGCATTTGCAGCAAAATGGATAGAATTGGAGAAAATTATCTTAAGTGAACGAGCACAAGCCCAAAAAGAGAAACACCATATATTCTCACTCGTATGTGGGAGCTGAACCAAACTTAAAAGAAGGAAAAAATCCTATACATAAATTGGAACATAATAAAAAGCTCATGTAAATTTAGCATAGAAGGGACAATTTAAGGAGTGAAAAGAAGGAGGGAGAGATCTACCAAAAGGAACAAATGATGGGAGAAGATGGCGGGGGAGAAGGGCCAACAATGAGGGAGGAAGGGGGGAGAGGTCAACCTCAATGTAAACAGCTCAACTTTATTAGTACAGGAAATAATAATAATTAGTAATAATAATAATACCAATAATACCAAAGGATGAGAATAATACAAACTGAGTAGATCACTCATGCAATACTGATGAGGATGTAAAAAGATAGATCACTATAGAAAAAAGTTTGGACTTAAATCAAAATCAGGATGCACATATGTAGATAAATATTCCCACAAAAAGACATACAAGTAGAAAGGAGACCATTGGTGGAGGGATGGGGATGGAGGACAAAGGTCATCAGAGGGTAAGGGGTAGGTTAGGTGAGCAATGTACGATGAAATGCAGATATGGAAATGTCACAGTGAAATACATGTCAGAATGAAACCCATTAAGTTGTACATTAAAAAATTCCAATAAAAAATTATTTTTCAAAGCATGGACAATTTCTCCAAAAATATCTAAAAGATTTGGAGGAATATTTGGTATTAAAGGACTCCATAGGCCTTTAAATGTTATAATATTTGGATTTAAGCAGACAGCATGATGCAGAGATTACTAGTGTCCCCCCAAATATCTACAAATAATGGTAGAGTAAACTAAAAGGACTTTAGAAATCCATGCTTATTATCCACTCAGGACTCTTCTGTATTTATGCCCCCACACCCAACCCTTTCCAGAGAAATTTATCTCATCAATTCTCTCCCTCTAATAGCTGCAAATTCTTCATATTTACATTACAAGTAGTCCTAATAGTCTAGGAGCCATGGCAGAAGCCTGTAATCCCAGCAATTCAGGAAGGTGAGGCAGGAGGATCTCAAGTTAGAGGCCAGGGGAAGCCTACGTAACTCAGCGAGACTCTATTTCAAAATAAAAAATACAAAAAATGAGCTGAGGATGACACACAGTAGTACAGCACTTACCTAGCATACTTGAAGCACTGGATTGAATCCCCACTCCTGCGAAGAAAAAAAAAGTAATCCTATAGTACCCTCTACACCGGCCCCTGACTATACTTAAGTTTCAGGGACGAGTATTTTCTTCCATTTGCAATGTAGTGTACAATATAGAAATCACAACAACGCTGCATTTTCCATAAATTAATAAATTAATATGCATTACATGTGAAATTATAGTTCATATCTCACATGTATTTGCTTTATGTTCTTATGTGTGAGAAGCATATAAGGAAATCATTAAAGGTACAGACTTTGGTTCCAGTTCTGTTGCTCTTTAAGTGAGCAACCTGTCCAAACCTGTCTCCTCATTTTGAAACTCAGGTAACTGACTAATTCACAGAATTATAAGGATTGAAGGAGGCAGGAAATGTAAAATTGTTAGCATAATATCTGGATCAAAGTAAGAATTCAGTAACTTTGTTATTATTGTTGTTGCATATCGTACCTGGAAACCATTTAAGAATTAAATTGGAATAGGAAAAATGTGTAATTTTTGTTTGTGGTATTAGTGCTTAGATGTGGGAAATGTGGGGTACTAGTTTATGGTATGGGAGAAGGACCTGGCAATCCACTCCCAAGGCAATCCCAAAGCACTCAGCCATTGAAAACCCTATGAGGGTCGCTATGAGTCGGATACCGACTTGGCGGCACCTAACAACAACAACAACAACAACAACAACAAGTTTATGGTAGTTTTGATCAGCAAGCCCAGAAAACCATAAGACTTCAGGCTCCACAAAATTAAAATCTCAGTGTGATAAATCATGGCAAAAGGTACTATAATGCTGGTAAGTAGAAGAAAACATCAATTTGAATGTGTTGATCATTTCAAAAACCTTTGAAGGATACACTGGTGTTTATTTTGACCTTTGAGACCCTAGGACTGTACTACCCAAAGTTAACAGAGACAGGTGCCCTCAAGTCAGGTCCAACCCATAGCGACTCTGTATAACAGAACAAAACACTCCCCAATGCTGTGCCACCCATGCGATCATTTTAGGTTTGAGCTTATTTTTGCAGCCAATGTTTTTTCTCATTAGGTTAGAATTTAAAGGTACTGAGAGCCAGCACCACCGATATACAGACAAACATGAATGTACTAAGGAATTTCCTGGGTCACAGATCAAAAGATATGAGGAAACTCTTCAATGCTGGGAAACATCAACTGAAAACCCAGTAAATTCTCAGGTTACACTCAACTTTCCTGAGAACAAGGCGGGGAGTTTGTTAACATGGATGGGCCATAGCTTCCAAGTGAAATTTGGACTGGCCTCTGACAAGTGCTGTTAGCAGAGGAGCAATCTGAGAAGGCAGGACGTGGTAGTCTCTCAGCCTGTAGTATGGAAAGGCAGGACACTGACTGTCTCCCATTTAATACCCTGAACCCCCAAATAAGGCTTCACAAGCTGCCCTACAGAGCATAAACCAGTGGCCAAGAGGCGAACTTCATTATAATACCAAAATCTCCACCCAGAGAAGAACTAAAACCTGATTTCTACAACATGGAAAGTATGAAGGAGCACGTTGTCAGACTGCGGCTGCGCAGGGTCCTCCCAACCAGTGCATGTGATGACATCTCACCCCCTCAGGAGCCTGTGTTCCCTGCCCAAATAAACTACCACTTGCCCTAGCTCCTGGGAGTCATGGCTACGAACAATTCTCTGTGGCCTTCTTATTTACTGCAAATAAATTTCACTCTATGTGACAGCTATTCTTGGTATTCCGATCCTATTCAATTCCCATGAAGAGTCGTACCCATTGAGTCCAGTAACAGCACAAAGGGAGGACTTGAAAGTAGAGAGGAGAGGAGACACATAGAGAAAACTACAGGTCCCCACACAAGGGGCAACCCATTCTTGGAGGGGTGGGCCACTTCAATTCCCTCCTCCTAACTGGGGGAAGAACTTGGTGAAATAATGACATGTCACTGTTCAAGTTAAGAAGAATTAGGAAGCTGGGTATAGTGGCACACACCTGCAATTCCGGCACTTGGGACACTTTTGGAGGGGGGGTGCAGCTACATAGTGAGACAGTTTTCAAAAAGAAAAAGAAGAGGAGGAGGAGAAACTATTACTATTATTATTGTTATTATTATTACTATTATTAACTAAAAATGTAGCTCAGTAGTAGAGTGCTTATCCAGCATGTGCAAGGCCCTGAGTTTGATCCCCGGAACCACAAAAAAAAAAAAAAAAAAAAAGTGATTCTGAGAGAATTGCTGTACTGAATGCCTGTAATCCTATCACTCTGAAAGTGGAAGCAGGACAGTACCAAGTTCAAGACTATCCTAGGCTACACAGTGGGTTTTAGGCCAGCCTGGGCACAAACAACAATACCCTGTCTCAGAGAGAGTGTGTGGGGTGGCGGGTGGGGCATGTATATGTGTGTGTTAGGAACTAAGGGAGGGCTGTGTGTATATTAGGGCTGGGATTTAGCTCAGTTTGTAGAGTGCCGCTCTGCAGTCTCTGAGGTCCTGGGTTCGGTTCCCAGAACATGCAAAAATGGGAGAAGGACATGGCAATCCACTCCCGAGGTAATCCCGAAACAATCAGCCATTGAAAACCCTATGAGGGTCACTACGACTTGACAGCATCTAACAACAACAACATGTGTATATTTGCTTTACCTCCTTTAAGGTTATGAATGAGTCATAATTGAACAGACAAGCATACAAGTCCTAAAATTTAGATATCAAAATGATATAATAACATAGAGCCCTTCCTCAAATGTTTGGGAATTACAGCTGAATCGGTTAAGTGTCCAGTGGGGAAAAGAGAGCTCACACTAGTCGTTTTACCAGAAAGAATGTGTTATAAGGAATTGTTAAACAGTAAGTACTGGAAGCAGATGCTGCTACTAGAGCTGAAGGAACAAAGGGGAGACCTCAGAGTTATATCCCCAGGAGAGGAGCCTTACAAAACCAGGATTCAGAGCCCCAAGAAATGGGCCTGGCCCACACAGTGCTGGCATTTCATTTGTTGTTGTCGTTAGGTGCCGTCGAGTATCCGACTCATAGTGACCCTCATAGGGTTTTCAATGGCTGAGTGCTTCGGGATTGCCTTGGGAGTGGATTGCCAGGCCCTTCTCCCATTCTTGCGGTGCTGGGAATTGAACTCGGGGCCTCAGAGACTGCAGCGCAGCGCCCTACCCACTGAGCTAAATCTCAGCCCCGGCATTTCACAGGAAATGCAATAAGACAGAATTTGGAAGTACAAGCAGCCGCTGTAAACTAGAACCAAAGGGCTGCTAGAACTAACTACTCCGTCTGCGGTTACCAAGCACCTTGGGGCATTACTACAAGAACAGTAAATAAATAACAAGCCCAGCCCATCCAATTCCAGCCTTCGCCTTCCTCCATTGCCCCCTAGCGGTGGGAATTAACGGTGCAACTGACGAACAGGATTTGTAGTTTGTGGTGTCCCAAGCTTTAGTCTCAGGAAGTTGGAGCTCCAACCTGAGAAATTAAGACCTGGACTCCTCCAATTTCTAAGTCTTTCCGGCAGGGGAAAGTACAACTTTAGGAGACTCTGAAAATGCCCGAACCTCTTGCTCCCTCCCAATCAAAAAGTGTTATCTGTTCCAGTTATTGAATACTTTTTCTTTTTGTAAAATAAAAGTAGTTATCCAATTTTAGAGTCGTTTCTCTTTATTTGTGCATTTGAAAAGAGACATTTATGGAGGAAAGAGGCAGAATATATATGAAATAAATCGTTTTCTTTTCACGCTTGTGCCCAACACTTACGTAGAAAGGATCATCCGTGCGACTAGCTCTCGGATTTTTCTCACACTGTTTCAACACCGTTGGCTTTGTTCCCCTCTCCCCGCCCCTATTATAAAGAGCACGAGACCTAGAATCAGACCCTATGTGGAAGTCTGCCTCCCACGGCTCTCAGGCTTGCGGGACGTCAGGACCATTGTTGGACGTTGCGTTCCCCGTGTACCTACCTGTGGAACCGACCGACAGCTAACTGCAGGTGCTGGGATGGCAGGCATCCAGTACGAGGTGTGGTACGGCGCCGAACAGTATGTTGGGAAATAACTCTCTCCATTTCATTCTTCCGGGCTTAAATCAGGCATTTTAAGTACCGGTCCGACGAGCCTAAACGCCAGCATCGCTCCTGCATGGGCTGGCCTCTCCGTCCCGGAGTGAGCTGTCACCTGCGCGTCACCTGCAGCCTTGCAGCCAGGGAGGTGGAAACGCTCCCAGCCTCTCAGAGCGGGGACCCAGCGAAGCTGCCCTGGCACTGGCACCAGCTGCAGAAGCCCAGTGCGAGCGACCGGGCTCCCCGATCTCCGGTCCTTGGCAGGGCGCGCAGCTCCCGGGCACCCTGGGCGCCACTGGAGGCCACGCCGCGGGGGCGGACGCACCGGTTCCCGGGGGATGTGACCCAGCCCCGCCGCCCATGCGGCTCCCCGGGGTCCCCGCGCCCGGGCACCCGGCCCTGCCGCTGCTGCTGCCGCCGCTGCTGCTGCTTGTCCTGGCAGCTCCGTCCGGACGCGCAGGTAGGTGGGGCGCGCAGCCAGGTGCGGGACGCGGTGCGCTGGGCGCAGACTTGGCGGAGCCGGGTCCCGCCTGCAGCCGCACAGCCAGGTTCGCGCCAGCAGCGTGTGGGTTTGGCTTTGCGGCCCGGGAGACTGAGGCCGGGACCCTGCGCGCTTCTGCTGGCCCTGGAGAGATCCCACGGTCCCGCGCTCCAGGGTTCAGAGTCAGCTTTGCAGAACTTGGCGGTCCATGCCTTCTATTTTGAGGACTGGCGCCGGGTTGGAGGAGGTTTAGCAGTGGCCCTTTGGAGTGGGACCCACAGCTTGTAACTTGCGGACGGTCACAATGACCGCGCGGGGCGTCCTCGCTGGTCTGCCCCAGGCTCCCGCCACCACTGCCACTGCCCCACAGAGAAGTCCGCTCTGAATTCCAAAAGGCGGAGCCCTGCAAGTCCTGTGTCAGGCGCAAGATGAGGTCTACACTTAGAAAAAGCTAAACTCTCCCGAAAAGGTCTGCTCCGCAGGGACGGGATCTAGAAGAGGCCGCGCATCTAAAGCAACGTCCCCCTCTCCTGGGCACGTTTTCCCCTTTTCAGTTGTGACCATGTACAGATACGTGCTTTTTGGTTTTCCAGAAATAACAAAACTTTCAATTAATTTATGATATAAGGTAATGGAAGGGTTTTCCTTTTGGGTTTTTTGTTTTTTGTTTGTTTGTTTTGTTTGTTTTGTTTTATGTTTGCAATACTGGGAGGTTGAACCCAGGGACTGAAGCACATTTGATAACTGTTGTATCACCACGCTGCACATCCTGACCTTTTTAAAAGAATTTTTTAATTTTTTTTTTAAGACAAGGTCTCATTAAGTTGCATAGGCTGCCTCTGCTCTCAGATCTACGATCCTTCTGCCTCAGCATCCCTAGTCTCTGGGATAGCAGGTGTGTGCCACAGCGCTAGTTTGTTTTAAAGTTTAAACTCTTTTGCTGGGCCTTGCCCATTGCTCCGTGTGGCAGCAGGACGATCTCAATGCAAACAGCGCAACTTCATGAGTATGTTGAGAAACTACAACCCAAATATGCATTTGAGCTTTACTACATATTAGCCATGAGGCTCCATAAGCCTTGTGGGTTGATGAAAGTATTGCCAAAAGTGATGTAAAGGATGCGTAATGGAAAAAACCAATGCCGTGTTACAATGTACCCCATCATCACTTACTAATAAAGGGAGAAAAAAGTTTAAACTCTTTAACAATCGGAGTCCAGTAAACCAGAAATGATTCATTAGCTATGGTTTTTTTCTTCTGTATTTCCGGTATATGAGAAAACAAAATTTAAGGTAGGCTTTTTTTTTTTTTTTTTTTTTTTTTTTTTTTTTTTTTTTTTGATTTTGGCTTTTAATTAGACAACCACCACCAAGCTTCCCAGAACACCATAGTCTGTATAAACCTGGTTGAAGGTCTTGTGCCTTTTAACCTACAACTGAACAGAGACAGTGAATGCACGAAGAAAGTTGCCCATGAAAAGACAGTATTTATTCGTCAAATAAAAAAGTTATTTAAGTTTCACATAGTAACAAAGGTAAGAAAAATGTGCACACAGGTCTTGGAGAGATTTTTGAACAACAGACATTGTCATTTTAAAAGTTTCTCTTCTGACTCCTAAATTTATTAGAAATTTTAATTGTCTTTTAATAATTCCAGATAGGCTGAATGGGAAGACTACTTATAATTTAGGCAGACATTGAGACTCCGACTAAGAGATACGAATTCCCTTTTTCATCAGAGAGAAATAAAACTTCCTTGTTAATTGGGTCAGGGAACGGACATTAGAAAGTAGTCATATTTTTAGCTTCAGCATAAAATTTGCAACAACAAAAAAAAAAAGAAGAAAGAAAAGAAAAAAACCTCTCTTTTAGCCAGGCACCTCGGCACATGCCTATAATCCTAGCTACTCTGGAGACTGAGACAGGAGGATTCTGAGTTGGAGACCAGAGGCAGCTGCACAAGTTAGCAAGATCCTATCTCAAGGTAAAAACTAAAAAGGGTGCTACGGGTGCAGCTCAGTGGTAGAGTACTTGCCTAGCATGTGTGAAGCCCTGGGTTCAACCCCTCAGTACTGAAAAAAGAAAGAGAGAAGAAAAGGAGAGGAAAGAAGAGAAAAGACAAATTATTTTCTGACCCATGAGACCAGTACTTCCTTAGCTCTTAACATGCTCCTGTCCTTTCCATGCACTCTAAAGACCACTGGGTTGCCTAGACACCATACCTGGCTTGTAACTGACAGGACATGTACAATGTCTGCTGAAATGTGGACTTTCTAAGAGTTGTATGGTGGTGTCATTCTCGGGTATTTTATTGTTTTAAACTTTTTAACTTTTTGCACAGAAATTCAGTCACACAAGTCAGTGTTGGATCAGGTTGTATAATCCCAAAACATCAAAGGAGGGGGAAAATAACCACAATGTTGTCATCAACATTTTGTAAAAATCTTTACATTTCATTTTAGCTAAGCTTTTAAAGGAATTCTGAATGTGTCTGTTGTTCTCTCAAGGCAGATGCTACATTTACTGTCATTCACTCTCCAAGCTCTCCAGGAACAGAAGTTTCAACAGGCAGTTTATCTCTATGGCATATCAAACTGTGTCCTATTCCTTATTCCTCAGCGTTATATATTTATAGACATTTAAAGCTAATGAGAGAGTGAAAGACTATGACTTCCTAGGTTATATATCTCTACTCAATATCTTCCAAAGGCTTCCATTGCTTTTGGAATCATTCTAAATTCTCCTGCAAGGTCTTTTGTAGCCTGTTCCTCCCTCCCTCTCCAGCCTTCCCTTAATTCCTCAATTCCCACTGTTCTGGACTTTTTCCACTTCCTAGAGCAAGCCAAACTGTCTCCCATCTCAGGGATTCATACATGTAGTTTCTTGTGCTAGAATGTTCCCTCTCAATCTTTCCTGCACAGACTTGGCATCTCACCCCTAGAGTGCCTCCCTCGAGGAGGTCTTCCCTCAATTCTCAAAAGGAAAAAATATTAATATGGATTAATATTTATTTTATCATTTGAGGTATAGTCAAACAATATCATTATTTTGTTGTTCAAATTGTTCCAGCTTTGGCCGTTAAGAGCTTCTTCAGTATGGCTCTTCAAAGTGTGGCTCCTGTGTCCTTTTAAGAGGTCCCACCCTTTTTGAAACTTTCATTACTTTCTAACAACACAAGTATTCCAGATTCATCTTGTATCTCCCCTGCCCCATATATGGAATCAGCCACTTCCCCAAGGAGCTCTTTCCGTGGAGAATGCTATTTAAAAACCGTGATCTGGGTGCTAGGCACCCTCACTACTACTGGGATATTGTTTTTAAGGTCTCAGTGGACAGAGCCAAGTAATATAGATATGTATCCACACATCTATATTTATATATTTATCTCTGTAAGTAATATATATGCATATTAAAGACTATGAATTTGTACTCATATTCTGATTTTGATCCAACAGAGCAAGGTTTATTCTTGCCTTCCTTTATTTTCAGCAAGGAACAATGATTTCTCCAACAATGAGAAACCCAGGTATCATTAACTACAATAGATTTACTTATTTGTTCAATTTTAGCGTAGTTTCAGAATTGCCATCCCGTGCTTCTATGAGAAATTATTTATTAACTAAATTACAGCACATAAATACACATTGTTGTTGTTGTTGTTGTTGTTAGGTGCCAGCAAGTCAGTGTCCGATTCATAGCGATCCTTCATACAACAGATGAAACAGTATTGTTACTGCTTCTCTGCTATTCACAGGGTTTTCAATGGCTGATTGATTTTGGGAGTGGGTTCTGCCAAGCCTACAGCGCCTGGTGTTCCCAGGTGGTCTCCCATCTAAGTACTAACCAGACCCAAACCTGCTTAGCTTCTGAGATCTGATGGGATTGGTACAGCTACAAGTAAATACACATTAGTCTTTAGATTTATTAAAGTTATTTAAACAAGGTACTATTGACCAAGGTTACTGAGGCTAGCCCTTTCTTTCTTCACCTCTTTTAGTGTAGTTATTTTGCCCATTTGTAATAACTTAGGCTTGTTAGTGTTTGCACTTCAACTTAGGTTCCTCCACATGCTAGTTGGTTTTAAATTTTTGTGGAGTTTGGGATGTTTGGAGATTACCCTAAACTTGACTGTGGCTTTAATGGCCAGATTTTATGCTGTGCTGTGCTCAGCTGTGCTCCTTTCTCATTCCTACTGTCTCAGTCCTAGTCTTCACTGCCTCCCATAAGTAACCAATCACCTTCGTTTCTGGGTTATCCTTCCTTTATTTCTTTTTATTTCTTTTGCACCAATGAGCAGAAATGCACATCTTTTCTAATATCTCCCTTTCTTACGGGAAATATAGCATACTAAGGATCCTCTTAATACACTTTTTACCTAACAGTATCTTAATTATTTTCAAAGTAGTTCTTTTCTGCTTCACAAATCAGTATTCCTAAAAGGGAGGCCCAAACTATACCAGCCAAGTTCATTTCAAAATTAAATTATTTCCAAGTTTTTCTGCAACAGAGTGGGAAAACCCCTGTTCGAAACCTATTGCGTGCTGATAGACAAAAACTAGGTCTAAATCTAGTTCTGTGTCATAACTAATGCAGGACTTACTCTCTCAAATGTTCTTTTCATCAAACAAATGTGTCTGCTTTTCCAACCTCTTTTCCACTGCCTTTTGAGCAGACCCAAGGTAATTCCTTGTACATCTATATTTGCATGGAGTTATGATTCAAATATGAAATGTACCCCACAGACTTCTGTGTTGTACACTTGGATCCCAGCTAGTAGAGCTATTTGGGGAGGTTGTGGAAACTTTAGGAGCTGGGGCCTAGCTGGAGAAATAGATCCTAGGGATGTGCCTCTGCAGGTTATACCTGGTTTCCAATCTCTTCCTCTCTCTTTGCTTCCTGTCCAATATGAGGTGAAGAATCTCTTCCACTACACACTCCCACCACCATGATATTCTGCCCAAGTGCATGGGACCAAGCAACCAGGAACTGAACTTTCTGAAATTATGAGCTAAAATAAATAGTTCCCCCTTAAGTTGTTTATGTCAAGTATTTTATCACAGTGACAGAAAAGTAACTAATTCACATGGCCTCCCCATTTATCAACTTGAGACCCATCCCCAGCACATGTGGAAATCATCGTTCATACAAATCTTAGCATGAGCTATAGATATACCAGCCTGACTCTTCAAAATATTCCTCTTACTGCCGGTAACTATATGTTCAGCTTTCTATAAAACATATTCAGGGAAAGCAGTGTTTGTTGCTACTTGCGGAGCAACAAGGGAGACCCATGCCAATGGTATGGAATAAGAGCATTTGCCTAGCATGCACAAGGCCCTGAGTTCTACCCCCTAGTATTTAAAAAGTAAATAAATAAATAAACTGAGCCAGGTGTGGTGGCATACACCTCTAATCCAAGCAGCTCAGGAGGCTGAGGCAGGAAGTTTGCAAGTTTGAGGCCAGAGGCAGCCTGTGCAACTTAGCAAGACCCTGTCTCAAAATAAAAAAAATTTAAAATGTCCTAGGGGTGCAGTCCAGTGGTAAAGCACTTACAATGTGTCAGGGCCTAGATTCAACCCCCAACTACTGCCACAACACACACACACACACAAAAGTAATGTAGTCCATATACAGATGAACCTACTTTAGCTTTGGAGCTTTAGAATGAAATCTAAATACTACAACTGTGCTTATAGAACTAATACAGCATAAATAATGTTGTTGTTGTTAGGTGCCATCGAGTTGTGTCCGGCCCATAGTGACCCTCATAGGGTTTTCAATGTGTGATTGTTTCAAGATTGTCCTGTGAGTGGATTACCACATCCTTCTCCCATTTTTGTGGTGCTGGAAATAGAACTAGACCTCAGAGACTGCAGGGTGGTGCTCTACTGACTGAGCTAAATCACAGCCCATAAATAATGTAGTGAGGATATTTGTTGACATGTCTCTCATCTGTTAGAAACAGCCACACTGGGTATTTCATTCCACCGAGAAGTTATTCTAGGACATACTTCAGACACAAACACATGCACAAACACATAAATGATTCCAGAGATCTACTTAAGCATTCAAAAAAATTTATTTTAACTTTTTATTTTGAATTAACTTGAGACTTACAGAAAATCTGTAGAAATCGCACATAGTTCCCATATACTCTTCACCTAGTTTCCCCTAACTTCAACCTCAAACATTTTTAGTCCTCATTCTAAGGCTGAAGAAGCCACACAGGACAACCTGTTCAGATCATGGATGCAGCTATCACAGTTCCTCCATCTCTCCTTTACTCTCCACTAACTGCCTCGAGGGCTATGTTGTACCATATCCCTCTCTCCCCTGGTATTTTCAGGATATGTTCCAGTTTGCCTGTAGCTACTGGGGCTGACTATAGATCGTGATGAGATGACTGTTCTACTAAACTTGGAACTGGAAGGTTTGTCCTTAAATGATCCCACATTCCTGATGTCAACAAGGTCCTTCTTTTCTCAACTATTTCATCTTCTATCAGACACAAACTTTGACCCTTCATTCAGACTCAGAATTTCATGTTAATATACTTTCCCTGGGTGGAGATGACTTCCTTTCTGTTTGCTTCTCAGAGTATAGACAAATTATTACTTAATGTTTTGTCTAGAAATTACAGCATCTACGATGGTGGTCTTTAGTGAAACTAAGGCTACCCTTTTAAGGAAAGAAATTTTTCATTGATTTTAAGTGTTATCTGTATTAATCAGCTGTCATTGCTATTGCAGAAAAACAACCAAAACAAACTTACAAGGTAAGAGATATTTATTGGAAGCTCACAGTTAGAGGATCAGTCCATAGTGGTGGTAGGGCTGGCATGGCAGTAGCAGCAGGGCTTGTAACAGACAACCTCTCAACATCAAGGGACAGGAGAGAGAAAGAGAGAGACCAGGGCCACAGGTCCAGACAAAGACCATCAAAGGTCTGCCCCCAGTGAGTCAGTTCCACAAAGCTAGATCCTGCCTCCCAAAGTTCCTATAGACCCAATAAACAGCACTAATTGGGGACTGAACATAAAAGCACATGATCTTTGGGGGACACTTTATATTTAAACTATGATGTTATCTATACAAAATTTGTTCAGTTTTTTGAAGGTAAAGATCCCCATATTTCATTTTGAGGCACCAAAATGGCTACTTCTGTCACTCTATCTACAACCTTGTGAAATGCCTATCCTACCTGGAACATAGAGGATGGTCATACTTTGTCCTGGTCAGACTTGTTGCTAAGTTTTCTTTATACGTCTTCATATCAATGTGTATAATTTCATCCAGTTTCTTCTTGGCTGGATAATCCACAGTCTTATTCCATACAGCTACATTTTTATTTTGGTAGCATTTGCTGATATTATTTCCCTTATTTAAATTTCCTCATCCTTGACTCTACAAGTGTTTTTTCCCCCTGCATCAGTCCTCTCATCTTCACTTTCAGTTGACTGGGTAGCCCACACATTCATTTTTCTCTTCAATAAACATTGTGCTCATTCCTGAGGAAAGATATAACAAGCAACAGCAAAAACGAGACAGCTACATGAATCTGTTAAGGTGGCCATAACAAAGTACCACAAGCCAGGTAGCTTTAAACAGCAAAAAATTTTTGCCTCACAAATGTAGAAACTAGAAGTATATGTAGTAGGTGTCAGCAGAGTTGATTTCTTCTAAGAGCCGAGAGGGGGAATGTGTTCCATGTGTCTCTCCTCACTTCTAGCTTCTGACAATCTTTGGTCTACCTAGATGTGTAGGCATATCACTATGATCTCTGCCTTCATCTTCACATAGCATTCCCCCTATATCTCTTCCATAGTCTTCTTGAAGGCTATGTCTCTCTGTGTGTCCAGATTCCCCTTTTTTGTAAGAACCCCAAACATATTGGGTTTAAACCCAGCCTATTGACTTCATTTTAACTTGTTCACCCTTGTAAGAGTCCAATTTCCAATTAAGTGTACATTTTTGAGGTATTGGGGATGAGGATTTCAATATCTTTATTTTGGGCAACACAGTTCAACTCATAATACCTACAATACCCTCTAATGAGCAGGATGGGTGAACTTGGCTTCTAAAGTGGAAAAAAAGCCCCATGAACAGTTTCTCCTCAATATGTTTAGTAGTCTGTGTCCACTGCTGAAGGTGGACTTTTACAGAAGTGTCAGACCTGAACAGCTCAACTGAAAAGGCTGAAATGATGTCTTCTTTTATGCTTCCCATATCCAGATGTAAGGGAGAGCTGCCAAAGGGTGCTTATTAAAGACAGTGAGACATTCATTTCTTCAGCAAGAGAGCTCACTCTGCTCAGACCTCTGCCTCCCACTTCTGCTATAAGGAGCACTTTCACTGAAAAATCCTCTCTCTTACTCCAAGAAGGATCATTTTCATATGTGAGGGAAAACTGGGCATGTTATTTTTTCTTAGCACCTCTTTTATTTCCATTAAAATACATATATATATATGTTGTAAAATGTCTACTAAATTACCTACTAAATACTCAACATGTTCTTTCAAAAGTTAGTTCACAGATTTTAAGT